>JANAVB010018599.1:15019620-15191568 GCA_029216955.1 Iris pallida
ACAAGTGGCAGACGTTGTTTGACTAAGGGTCTTAGTTCATTGAGTCTGTCAAAGCTATGTAACAAGATGGGGATGATTAATATCTATCGCCCATCTTGAGGGGGAGTGTTGAGAGTAAATAAGGGACTTTAGTCCCACATCGGTTAGATGTAATATGAAGAGGGGTTGGACCCTCTATAAGTAGTAGGCAGTAGCCCTCAATAAAGATATCTGAGATTTAGCCCTCATTTCAACTGTATTCCATATGAAATTTTCATCATCATCCAGCCTTCTCCAATCAGGATGGGTTGGAAAAGAGCACATAAGAAAGCTCTATAAAAAACTTGATGAAGTTTTTATGGCCAGCTGTCAACCTGACATCACCCTCCCTTATGGTGCCAAGTCACCCCTCTGATTGGTGCCAAAATCCTAGATAATGCAGCTTTGAGCACGAGAGTACCACACATAAAACCTAGATGCATTTTTTGTGGGTTTGGTAGACCTTTTGGGATATGCAGTTTAAGTTACTTCAAGCAACCTCCAGTCATAAGATTCACAATTTTTTTCAAAAATTAATCGCAAATAATTCGCAATTCTTCAACCAGCTGCATATATCCACGAACAATTCATCAGTATGACATTATATTCGCAAATAAATCACATATTATACAAATTATTCTACTTTGCTAGCATTAGCCAAATACATATCCATTCATTATATGCCATGTGTTACCAATTCCTTTGCATGATCTTGGAAAAGATAAAAAGCAATTATGTGTACTCTTAATGTGCAGTCTTTGTAAAATGTGAACTCTTTATTTGAAGGTGTAATTATTATCTGGGTAATAAATAACGAGCATGCACAAATAACATGACATATTAATAGTGCAATCCGGGTTTGTTATATGACAATGCCACATTTATTTAGGGTTTATAAGTACGCAAACACACCAGTGTTCTAAAAATCGGCCTAAGAGATTTTTGGGAATTTCTTTTTATCCGCGGCCGCCTAGGCGCTATGTGCCCGCCCGACTAGCGCCTTTTACAACCTTGACACACATGTATATGTGTGTGTGTGTGTATACACACAAACTTTTTCCGATGCCGAATTTTTGCTGAAAATCCGACTTTCAACCTCACCGAATCACCGAATTATTCATGAATGCCGAACTTGTGATAATGCAAAGGAGCACCATCCAAGCTCCCCTAGACTATAAAGAGTCTAGACGAAGATGTAATCATGTAATTCCTTATGACTTTTCTCCTTCAGTTGTATATTTTTATAGAGTTAAATTATTCAGATCTATTGTCCAAACTTGCTAGGGGCATGCATTTTTATAACATCATAGTTTATAATAAGCTCCTACATTCGACTCTCAATTAATCCAGAGAACCATACACTACATCAGAATCCAACAATTAAACAACTTTTAATGGGCGGAGGCTGCATGGCATCGGAGATGTGTTAAAAGATAAAGGGAGCCTATCATGATCCCCTCTTAACCATTGCACAATTACGGATCAGTTTCACATTCTGAGGTTAATGGGTCATATGAGCAGCAAAAAAGACCATATTGGTGCCATAATGAAAAAGAAGTGAAAAGTAAGATTGGCACCTAAAAACATAAATGAAAAAAAAATTGTTGAACCTATGAGCTGCACTAAAAATCATACACAGCAACAAAATAGACAATGTGCACAAAGATAATGTTTCAAGTTTCAATTGGGTGATAAACCCAGAACATTACCAAACTATATTAGTAATTAATAAAAGAAAGTAGAAAGCTAACATTTGTGCTTAGAAATAGAGATGCATGTTAAGTTGGAAATAAAGTAATTTAACAAATATTTGAGCTGAAGTTTCTTTAGAACCTCCAATCAAGTAACATTTCAGAGAAAAGTATCACTTTAGGGGCTTTAAGTACTAGTATTGGGTTTTGACATGTACATGTGCATCTAAATCCTATATAGAGCTCTTACCTCTAGTTTTATTAATGAATTGGATGCCAGTCCATGAAAATGATTAACACATGATCCTATAGAACATTGTGTACTTACATATTCTACGAGGAAACAAATCCTGAATCCACCAGGGAGAATACTCACTACCTTTATTATTGTTTCTACATAAAGATAACTGACGTTCTATATAATAATAACTATAATTGAGTGAAAAGGAATGTCATCATGAGGCAAAGATGACCTT
This sequence comes from Iris pallida, assembly GCA_029216955.1. Classification (NCBI taxonomy): domain Eukaryota; kingdom Viridiplantae; phylum Streptophyta; class Magnoliopsida; order Asparagales; family Iridaceae; genus Iris; species Iris pallida. The sequence goes on from JANAVB010018599.1 coordinate 15,021,806, forward strand.
GATCCATGATTTAATTGAGTGTAATTTCATAAAACGCATCTGTAAGTATCTGTGGTTGGTCCTTAGAAGCCATATGCAGAAGCGGGAGCGGACGAACGCGACTACTTAGAAGAGTCTAAAGTTGGGAGCGTGATAAGAGCGTGCGCTAATAAAAAATTTATGTTTATTAATTATTATTATCAAAACTTATAAATATTTTACTATTTATTAGAATTTATAAAGTTCAATTCAATGTTTCAGAGAGATCATTTGCATGTTGATTTTTTATGATGTCAAGGTAAATTATCTTGAGTTTCTTGGTACTTTGACAAACGTATATTAAAAATCTTCTAACTTTCTTCCCAAAATTTATGTCCTCTTTTAAAGTTATGGTTAGGAAGCGCTCATGTCGTCGGAGAAACACGCTCCCGTCGCCGGATAAACGAGCTCCCAAGTAAGAACGGCCGAATCGAGATTCTTACTGAGATTCATTGACCTTCTAGGAGTTTCTAGCTTCTAAGGGTTGGTCTCAAATTTACTAACCACAATAAAGGCATTTGTAAGATATGCTTGCCATTGTGGTTTCCCTCAATTTACTACTCAATAAAGGAGGTTGCAAAGTTACAGTAAGGAATGGACTCAAAAACAATAAAAAAAACTACAGTAAGGAATAGCAACAGGTAACTTGTTTGACCATGATAAAACTTCAGTAATATGCACATGTTTGCTTTTATTAAAATCGGGCGGGCAGGGAAGGTACGAAACAGGATCCTAAAGAAAATAGGCACCTTATTAAGTATAGTCCTTATGTATGTCAAAATGTATGTACATACAAATATACAAGTCTTTGACTTAGAGAATTATTATAAACCATAAAGCTTCTAGACTTCTATTTCCTCTAATACACATTACTTCCGTATCAATAACCATACAGCATTAATGGTTGGAACAAAAAAACCAATGTAGCACTACTTCCAGATCCCCCAGATAATAGGCATCCCAAACTCAAAGCATTCACTTAACATATGTAGTTTTAAGGAAAAGCATATTCCAGATAGATGGCTATTAGAGCAACACTATAAATGGTATAATTTAGGTTACAACAGAAAGGTTCTATGAAGATGAGATTTTATTTATAAAGTACCTGCAAGGTCAGGATCGGTGGGAGTAAGCTTTAACCAGTCCATTTGGCTATACCCCTTCTTGAAAGGAACCTTTGCTCTTACAGCAGGCTTTTTCATCGTGGTCTTCTATCCCTGTGACCCATTTACTGTATCACCCTTTGTTGCAACCACTGTCGGTGTTACTGATTCATTCAGTTTCAACTTTTGTGGTGTTGTGTCGCAGTTATTATTTGATGGAGAAGCACCAGGCCCTATAGACTTTAAATTTCCATTCTCACTTGAGTTTACATCGCGACTTGCACCATTAAAAATATTTTCATTGAGAGCGATTTTGCTTATGTTAGGAATTTCTTTAGGTGACTCCAAATGATCATCATTAGCTGGTAAACCAACCTATACAGAAAAGAGGCCCTGAAGTTCTTAGATAGAAAAGGCAATAATAATTTATTAAATTATAACATCATGTAACTAATAGAGAGAGAGAGAGATCATTTTTCCACAAGTTGAGAAAAATATATGTTTTGTACAAACTAAAAACAGATGAAGAAATTTCATGGATCATAATCTAAAATATTACATCATACTATCTAGCAAACTAGAAACTGATCAAAATAACTAAGTAGAAAGCTCAAATCCTCCACATTGAGCTTGTAGGCGATGTAAATGCAGAAACCTCTCAATTTGAGATTTCATGAAATTATAATGTAAAATAAGAATATTTTCCATTTCTGCACGTGTTACGTAGGGTCCGTTTGGGATTTAGTTTTACAAGAATTTTGAAAAAAATCATCTATCATCATAATGGGGTTGGCTATGGAGAAACTACATACAAGATTTCAAGTCTTCTTCCAACATAATGGGGTTGGCTATGGAGCATAAAAAAGCTACATACAATTTCACAAAGTTTTATGACTGGTTGTCGACCTGACGTCAACCCTCTATGTTGGTGCCAAATTCCTAATTAAGGTAGCTATGAGCATGAGAAGGACATGACATAAAACCTAGGTGTCCAGTTGGCATGTGCGTAGAGCTACCACTTGGATTGCAGTTTAAGCTCATGCAACCAAGAAGCATCCTCCAAGTTCCCATAGACTATAAAGAGTTCAGACAAAATATAATATGACATAGTTTGTTGTAGGGAGTTACATTCATATCTATGATACGTTGTGACAAAGAGTGAAGGAATGACAATCCCAAGATAAACACACAGTTTTGAAAATAGAGTTTTGATAAAGAAAACCAAGATAAGCAAAAAAAAAAACAAAAACAAAAACAAAAAAAAACAAAATAATTATGTTTGACATTTGGTTTTGTAAACCAAATGTCAAACGCATTTTTTTTTGCTTATCTTGGTTTTCTTTATCAAAACTAAAAGTGTTTGGGCGTGGATAATAATAAGTGTTTTGTATATGGAAATTAGCAAACAAATGTAGGCTTAAATTACAAATGTGTGTTCCATCTATAAATCTTATTTTTAAAATTTCATTCAAATATAATGTAGCAAATCTTAAATACAATACATCTAATCCAATCAATCTATAAAATTTCACTGAAATATAATGTCGCAAATTTAGAAATAAAATTATGACCCAATCCAATCTATAATTTAACATATAATTGATTCCAAATTATAGTATAGAGTAATCAAATCCATAATTTTTAATAATCTAATCTATAATTTAAAACCCGACCAAATTTAAAATTAATCTGATTTGATCTAATGTATATCTAATAATCTTCTTAAAGAAAAAGAAAGAAATTGACAAGAAATATTATGTACATATATGAAAGGAAAAATAAAGAGTAGGGATAATCTTGACAATTATCAAAATGGGGGAGATTGTTGGCACATTTTATTTTGATTATTAACAGCATCTTCATAGTTTAGTTTTCTGTATCTTCAGATTCAAATATTCTCAGAAGCTCTACTACATGGAGTACTTCCGTTCAAGCGCTATCATCTTTTACATCGAAGACTGAAGCAGTTACCGGCGTTCCTTGCATAATACGGCGTCCTCCTGCTTAGAGTCTTCGTGTCTGTACAAAGTCTAGGTATATCTGTGAACACTTAAGGACGGATGACAAGTAAAAGAACAAGTCAAAAAGAAAATACCTACAGAGCGGCATACCGGCGGCATGCTTCGGCATACCGGCGGTATACCGTTTTTGGAGTTCAGAAAGTTGCTGTGACAAATTGTCGGCATACCGACGGCATGCTCCGGCATACCGGCGGTATACCATTTTTAGTGTCCAGAAAGTTGCTGTGACAAATTGTCGGCATACCGACGGCATGCTCCGGCATACCGGCGGTATACCGTTTTTAGCGACCCAAAAGTTGTTGTGACAAATTGTCGGCATACCGACGGCATGCTCTGGCATACCAGCGGTATACCGTTTTTAGCAACCCAAAACTTGCTGTTCCAAAACTTCGGTATACCGACGGTATGCCGCTGCATACCGATGGTATACCGAGTTTCAAATATTTGGTTTTTGATTTGCTCTGACTAGCATTAATGGCCGCATTTAATGCTCTCAAACGATCATTAATATGACCGTTACTAATTGGCCGATATACCGACGGTATGCCGCTGCATACCGACTGCATGCGGGTCTGCCTGTATTCAGAAGCATTAAATGCTACCAACTCTTGGTTTCTCTATAAAAGAAAGCTCTCTCTCTCTTGAGGCTTTCACCAACTCTTGCCATAAATTTTCCAACAACCAAGAGCTCCACCATTAATACTCTTTAAGCTTTTAATTGTCATCCTCTCCCAAAGTGATAGAGTATTTAAGAGTTGTAAATTTCGATCTTCACGTGTTAGAAGATCAACAAGTTTCTCTTCTCATTTGTTTGAAGTTGGCGAGCCTTCGTAAGAAAACTCGTGTGTTGAAGTTGGCGGGTCTTCGGATCCAAACTCGTGTTGAAGTTGGCGACTTCTTCGGATCCAAACTCGTGTGTACTATTTGACTAAATAGTGGATTTAAGCCGGAGAGAGTTCCGGGACTGGATTGCCTCAAGCGAGGATACCAGGATACATCTTGTGTTTGATCTTCCCACTCTTTATTTTTATTTGTCATATATTGCTTCTGTTGTACTAGTTAATTTTTATTTCTCTATTCACCCCCCCTCTAGGGTTCTACAATTGGTATCAGAGCTTTGTTCTCTTGATTTGGATTTACACCCTTTGAGTGATCCATGGCCTCTAACCCTAGTATCAACACCTTCCACAATGAAGGACACTCCACAAATAGGCCTTTCCTATTTGATGGAACCAACTATAACTACTGGAAGATTAGGATGAGCATTTATCTGAAGTCCATAGATTTTGATTTATGGGATTGCGTGATAAATGGTCTTCCTACTCCTTCCAGAGTTATTGAGGATATTGCTTCTGACACCCTTCGGGACACACTTACTGAAAACACCAAGAAGCTTGCGAGTCGAGATGCGAAGGCAATGAATGCTCTTTATTGTGCTCTCGACAGTAGTGAATTCAACCGAATCTTTACTTGCAAGACTTCCAATGAGATTTGGAAGTTACTTGAAGTCACACACGAGGGAACTTCACAAGTGAAGGAATCCAAGATTAGTAGACTCACGCAAGAATATGAGTCCTTTAAAATGAAGCATGATGAATCTATTACTTGTATGTTTACTCGTTTTGGTGACATTATTAACCCTCTCTCTTCTCTTGGTAAGGAATATCCTGCTCATGAAAAGATCAGAAAAATTCTTAGAGGATTGACGAAAGTTTGGAGTCCTAAAGCTACCGCAATCATTGAGGGGAACGATCTAACAGTCATGAACCTTGAGACCCTCATGGGTAAGCTAATGACTCACGAGCTCGATATGAAGGATCAAGAGGAATCCTCCATACAAGAGAAGGAGAAGGAGAAGACAAAAGAGAAGGAGAAATCTCTTGCTCTCAAAGCGACAAAGTCCTACTCCAAGGATAGCTCTGACGACAATGAGTCGGATGACGATGAAGAAATAGCTCTCACAGCTAAGCACTTCCGGAAGTTCCTAAAATTCAACAAAGCCAACCGCTTCAGACGGGACAACGAAGAAGATCCGGCGTGCTATCAATGCAAAAGACCCGGACACATCAAGAGGGATTGTCCGATGATAAGAAAAGACTTAAGCAAGTACGAGAAGCCTAGCAAGGAAAGCTCGTCCTCCAGAAAGTTCGCCAACACAAGCATTTGGTGTGAAAGTGATGTGAGCGACTCCGACAATGACAAGGAGTGCAAACACAATGCCAACGTCTGTCTCATGGCAACCGATGAGGTACTTGATGATTTCTCCTTAAACACTCTTACCTATGATAATTTGGAGAAAGCTATTCTTGAATTGCATGAAGAGCACAAAGGTGTTCGGAATAAATACAAGAAATCTCTTAAAGAGGTTGAAGCTCTTCAACTTGAAGTAGAGAGGCTCTCAAGCATCATTATTGATGTGAAGGGAAAATCTCCTGCTTCTGACACGAATGAAATAGAGTCCTTGCGACTCAAGTTTCAAGAATCTCTTGACACCATCAAGAAAAAGGATGATGAGATTCAATCCATGAGAAGCTCTTATGAATTTGCTATGCACAAAGTTCAAGATGCTAATAGGAGAGAATATGACACTTCTATTAAGTATAATAATCTTCTTATGCAGTGTAAGAAATTTGGTAATAAGGACACTACTCACATGCATGCTCCTAGACATCTCCACACTCACCACAATGCTAGGCATACTTCATACATGAACACACAAATCCTTTCCTAACACAAGGAAAGGACCTTTGGTTAAGAAAAACACTTCGCATCATGCTTTTTATTATCATCATCACAATACTAATGTTAGAGCTCCTCGCACTAGAGATTCACACATGCATGATTCTCACATATCTTCTTCTAAATCCTCTATGATTTGCAATTGCTGTGGCTTGTATGGACATACGACCAATTATTGTCAAACAAGGAAACTTGTTGACAAAAAAGTTTTTATGTGGGTTCCTAAGACTAACCCTCAAGGACCCATAAGATCATGGGTACCAAAATATTCATCTTCAACTTATGTTGTACGTGAAGAGTCCTTCTCATGCTAGAAGCAAGTGGATTCTCGATAGCAGTTGTTCACGACACATGACCGGTATCACGCCCCGATCCGGAAAATCGCTCGTCCTCGCTAGATTTTACCCGAATTATCGTCCTTGCTGGGGCGTGATGCTGCACGAGCCTGGAGTTGTGCTCGTGCAAGGCAAGATAACAGTTCACATAGAGTTTATCTCGAATTGATAACATAAAGCAGCGGAAGGAAACAAAGTATAACACAAGAATCTCTTTTATTCATATTGAACTGAAGGTTACAAAGGCTCTGAATAGCCCAACATAAAATGCCAATTGGCTACAACGCTCATGATCTCTCTAGCTCACAAAGGATTACATTGTTCCATACATTATGCCCCTTTATAGCCACCAAGTAGTCTTCGGCCGAACATCTCCATGTCGCAAGTCCGAACGTATATGCGAAAGCTCCTCTTGAACGCCAAAGACTCCATCCTCGGCACGTCTAAGCCAAGCTCCGCCCCGAGCCGATCATAACCTGAGCCTGCACATAAACTAGTAGGGGATTAGTGCTTTCGTCCTCGCTTCGTACTGATCAAGACCCGCTCGCACCCAAACCAAATACTAAATCATTTAGTAGAACATGCATCTTAATTTGTGATCTTTCTATTTAGCCTTAGGGTCCGTTTCATGGCAATGCTCATGCATAGCAACATATCTTAAATGTGTCCCATACCGTGTTCCTGCAGCAGATACAGTTAGCCATAATATGAACGTAAACATAGTGTTCGTGCTCATCTCCGTTCTATTTTCCTTAGCCTGCAGTGGTTAGAAATTAACTTAAGCAAACATAATCGATTCGCGCAACCGGCCAATCATAAACGTAAACATATGCATAATGGGTAGCAGGCCCTGCGCCTGTACCTAGCTCTCATCTCAGCCTACCGGCCCTATCTATATGAAGGTTACGGTGTTTCGTACCGTAATGGACTTGGCATCTCATATGTGTAAGCCTAAGATCGCTTCGATACGGGTTGCTAGCCCAATATCCGAAGGATCGCAAACTTACGGATATCATAGCTTATCACAGCACTGGAAGGTCGCAATCCGTCCGAGTGTTGTGCATCATAAATACCACACATAATTTCCTCCTAGGCCGAACGGTCCCGGCGCCCCGGCGTAACCGTTCGAGGGAAGCCGTACCCGTGCACGGGCCATCTGAGTCCATTGACCATACAATACGTTCCATATCATACAATCCATAGCATACCAACCGATCTCGTATTCCATAAACATAGTCTCGCACATAAACGGTTTCCCGTGCCATAAACATAATCCACCATTCATATGGGGAGCTCCGTCGGCGTTATGCCCCAACACATCCATATTGATGCACGACGCCCAACGGCTTAGTCATCTCATACTTGTATTCACGCATCCCGTTCATAATGTTATTTGCATAGCCTACCTCCGTATTTACTTAGTCATTTCGTAGCTTAAGTGCGCAAAGGCACGCTTAGCACCATAATCAATGTTCTACGCCTAGAGTTCAATATTCTCGGAGCCGTCCACATAATGCACATCTCGATATTGTCTTTCAATGTTCTACCATCATGCCCTACCGCGACTCTCGTACTTGATGCACGTCGCTTCAATTGTTCGATTGTTCAATGTTCTATCTTAGTGTTTGATACATACTTGGACCTTTCGTCACCGAGCCACGCTTGCTAACTCGATAACATCTTACGCATACCATAATATTTTATTAGACGTGAAGGAATAGGGAGAGAGAGTCAAGAACCCGTCCACCTTAAGCCGATACGCCTTACAGTTTCGCTGAGTTGAAGCGTCTCGCTTCCATAACTCGATCGCATAGCTAACTCTCGAACTTAGCCATTCCTTTGAACCACTCGGTTGATTTGGCCTATCGCGCCCATGCCACAATCCGTTGCAAGGCCACGATTTGGTTTTGCGGACACTTCATTGCATAAGACAAAATGCCGACCTCTTATCGTCCAGCGTAAAAGCATAGCCTGCACACCAGATCAACTAAAATTAGCACTTACTCAAACGGGACTTATCCTTTGCATCGATTTGATTCATAGATTCCAACCGACTCAAAGCTTACCTTTGGCCAACGTAACACGTGCATCGATTTGCATCGATACTTCATCGGGTCAATGCAACTCTTCGAGTCAACGACTCATCGAAATGCATCGATGCGGAGCGGGGCATTACATAATATACCACTCAAAATCAGGTTCGTCCTCGAACCGAAACCAACACTTAATCCAAGTGCCTCGCATAGATCGCTTCACGATCTCGTGCTACTATCGTTGGAATCATACAACTCAGTCTGGATCATACACATATTTTAGGCGTCCCACCAATATATGCATTTCAGCCAAGCTCAGTTGTAGGATATCGGGACGACTTACAATCTCAACTTAAATCCTTAAGCATCCATCGGTCCGTACTCGACTTAGTCATATCTTAGTGCCTATTCCCAAAATACATCTCGTATGCATTATCCCATAACATGCGATCATCTTCCAAATATCTCTGCACATAGCCTAATTCAAACTCGTAACATCAATCTCATAAGTTTCTTGCCGGCCACCTAACACACGCACTGCGTCAATTCATTGCGCATCCGATCGCAACAAGCTTCCGCAACGCCTATTCGCCCAACCGTTTCCTATCTCTCACATAACTCAAGTCTTTCATCCAATCATTCATAACATTGGCCTTAACGACATGGACTAAGTCCACATGTCTCCATTTTCCTTTACTTATAATCCATACTAAGTCTCGCACACAACTATCCAACACGACCCACGTTCTTGAACTACCCGCGCATCGAGTCTGGGGCTACCCCCGCTAGGCAACTTATCCAGACATCATGCTCGCGCTCTTCCGACACAAGAGGTCAACTTGAGTCTACGATGCTCAAAGGCAACAATCTTTTCGACCCAAGGTCTCTTACGATACGCCCATCTCCTATTCTCGACCGAGTACGAATCCTTTACTCAATTCTCAATTAATCCCGACTAGTTCGTTTCGTAACATAGATCGCGCACCCGAACATACATAGCCTAACCGTTACTCAACTGATCTACGACACACTCTCAGGTTTTCTACTATCCGTCGCTCTCGCGCATTGCAGAATCCTTGCAATCGCCTTACCGCATCGCTATGCTAAGCACGTTCCTCAATATATACTCGATCATTCCTTATCCTCAATAAAATTCCTTATGCGACTTTCTTTAGGGTCATCCTATGGGACTTCAACATTTACTTGATTTGGCGGTCAAGTCTTCTAGGGTCACCTGCCCCGAAACTACGCTCGATAATTGAAGATCATCAACGAGGGATAGTTACAACGAACCATGCTATATCCTATCGCGGAGCCAAATCAATTCCCGACGATTCCTACGAGACTTTATCCAACCCGACGTACCACTCCATAATTTCTCTACTCCCACGCAACTGATGCGCCGTTACTACTCGAGTCACTTAGGCACTACCGTTGACAATATCGCACAATCCTCAATTTCGCCTTCGCATCAAACCACAAGTCCATATCAAATTTGACACGTCTTGCAAGTTCGATCATCCCCGCTGGATGAATCACCATACCAGCGCTCACGCGAAATGATCGTTCTAATTTGACGTGACGCATGTGCGAGGCTGGTATTGCACTCGCTCAAGACAAGAATGTCAACATAGTGGTGATCCGCGAAGCAATCCAGATACTTTCGATTTCATCCGAGCAACATCCATCGACTCTCAAATTCTCCGAAGCATTCCTACCATCGTCATCTAAATCGACATCAACTTAACTTGCATCTTATTCATCCAACAACAATGCTCAACAAAAAATTTCGTTCATTCGATCAGAGTATCTCCGAGTTATTGCATATCGTCTTTGATACGCCTCAATACCATCGTCGATATGCATAACTTGAACATCTTCCTTTCTCATAATCTTAAATTCGTTGTAATCACTGCCGTTATCCGAACTCGAATACGAATCAAGTCTTGCACACATCCATTCTCATATCCCTAACTCGCACTTCCAAATCGTGCTACCGACTCCTCGCGCTAACCCAAATTCGTTCGCACGATTTCTCCGTACCTACTCAACACGTTCCGAACAACTCTTCGTACTAATTCACGTACATTCGACCGGGTCGACTTTCCTCAACGTAACATTCCTTCGTGTATGCTTAGCCTATCATTCGACTTACACTTAACGAATCCTCATCCAACGTATCATCCATAGGCACGACTTCGCACATAATCATTCAACTCAATTCATCGTAGCATACTTGCATCGACTTCTCTCAAGTCAGTCCCACTCGAGTCTCGGCACTGCTCCATCCATTGAGGACAAACATATCGTATCAACATAATCGTCTCGACGTAACCTATCGCAAGTCACCAAATGGCTTAACATAGCTACCGCTAAGTGGTATTCCATATACCACTCAGGATCGAGCCTATCGTTATCGACACAATACTTCGTTATACTTGCTCGCATAATTGGTATTGCATATACCACTCAGAATCGAGTCATTACTCGGCATTACGTTTCGCATAGGTCCAACATCTATTCCTCAATCAACTATCCCATATCGCGATCCTTCCGATCCCAGCTCTAACGTTAGCTCAAGTTTGACACACATTCAATCTAATCGTTCCATGGCGATCATCTCGATCACACCCGCAACATTCGCTTATTCAAAGCTCAACGCGACATATGGCCAACATACACGTTCGCCTACTCAACTCAACTTAGCAACCAACCCAATTCGTACTATCGCATCCGCGATCTTCGAATCCTGTTCGTTGCAGCTCGTGCAACAACTTAGTCTCGATACTTAAGGTCTTTACTCAATCTCGCACAACATATCGCTATCCATCCGCATAGCCATACAACGCACATCATACCGTATCGACTCGTTGCACCGATGCAACGAACGATCCACGACTTGCTGCACTCCGTGCAACCGACAACACATAATCCTTCGCATAGCCACATAATACGCATCGCCTCACATATCGATCCGTTATACTTCGTGCAACCAACAACACATATTTCCTCGCACCCCGTGCGACCGCCAACACATAACTCCTCGCACTGCGTGCGACCAACAACACATAACTCCTCGTACTTCGTACGACCGACCACACATATCATTGCACTTCATACAACCAACATCACCATATTCGTTGCACTTCGTGCGACCAGTATTCCATAACTCGTTGCACTTCGTGCAACCAACACTCTCCGACGGCACCCGGAGATAACGTGATAATCACGACATACTTGTGGCAGACGTACGCACTTAATATAGACTTATTGTATGGAACATCCAATGTAGCGTCGAGCAGAACTATGAGCCATGCGGTTGCGGAAACAACTTAGAGTCAACTGAATTCGATAGCGAAGCAGCTGAGGGTCAAAGAGATTCGTGCATGGTCCAAAGGATGGAACCGCTCTGATACCAACTTGTCACGCCCCGATCCGGGAAATCGCTCGTCCTCGCTAGATTTTACCCGAATTATCGTCCTCGCTGGGGCGTGATACCGCACGAGCCTGGAGTTGCACTCGTGCAAGGCAAGATAACAGTTCACATAGAGTTTATCTCAAATTGATAACATAAAGCAGCGGAAGGAAAGAAAGTATAACACAAGAATCTCTTTTATTCATATTGAACTGAAGGTTACAAAGGCTCTGAATAGCCCAACATAAAATGCCAATTGGCTACAACGCTCATGATCTCTCTAGCTCACAAAGGATTACATTGTTCCATACATTATGCCCCTTTATAGCCACCAAGTAATCTTCGGCCGAACATCTCCATGTCGTAAGTCCGAACGTATATGCGGAATCTTCTCTTGAACGCCAAGGACTCCATGCCTCGGCACGTCCAAGCCAAGCTCCGCCCCGAGCCGATCATAACCTGAGCCTGCACATAAACTAGTAGGGGATTAGTGCTTTCGTCCTCGCTTCGCACTGATCAAGACCCGCTCGCACCCAAACCAAATACTAAATCATTTAGTGGAACATGCATCTTAATTTGTGATCTTTCGATTTAGCCTTAGGGTCCGTTTCATGGCAATGCTCATGCATAGCAACATATCTTAAATGTGTCCCATAGCGTGTTCCTGCAGCAGATACAGTTAGCCATAATATGAACGTAAACATAGTGTTCGTGCTCATTTCCGTTCCATTTTCCTTAGCCTGCAGTGGTTCGAACTTAACATAAGCAAACATAATCGATTCGTGCAACCGGCCAATCATAAACGTAAACATATGCATAATGGGTAGTAGGCCCTGCGCCTGCACCTAGCTCTCATCTTAGCCCACCGGCCCTATCTATATGAAGGTCACGGTGTTTCGCACCGTAATGGACTTGACATCTCATATGTGTAAGCCTAAGATCGCTTCGATACGGGTTGCTAGCCCAATATCCGAAGGATCGTAAACTTACGGATATCATAGCTTATCACAGCACTGGACGGTCGCAATCCGTCCGAGTGTTGTGCACCATAAATATCACACATAATTCCCTCCTAGGCCGAACGGTCCCGACGCCCCGGCATAACCGTTCGAGGGAAGCCGTACCCGTGCACGGGCCATCCGAGTCCATTGACCACGCAATACGTTCCATATCATACAATCCATAGCATACCAACCGATCTCGTATTCCATAAACATAGTCTCGCACATAAACGGTTTCCCGTGCCATAAACGGTTTCCCGTACCATAAACATAATCCACCATTCATATGGGGAGCTCCGTCGGCGTTATGCCCCAACACATCCATATTGATGCACGACGCCCAATGGCTTAGTCATTTCATACTCGTATTCACGCATCTCGTTCATAATGTTATTCGCATAGCCTACCTCCGTATTTACTTAGTCATTTCATAGCTTAAGTGCGCAAAGGCACGCTCAGCACCATAATCAATGTTCTACGCCTAGAGTTCAATGTTCTCGGAGCCGTGCACATGATGCACATCTCGATGTTGTCTTTCAATGTTCTACCATCATGTCCTACCGCGACTCGCGTACTTGATGCACGTCGCTTCAATTGTTCGATTGTTCAATGTTCTATCTTAGTGTTTGACACATACTTGGACCTTTCGTCGCCGAGCCACGCTCGCTAACTCGATAACATCTTACGCATACCATAACATATTTTATTAGACGTGAAGGAATAGGGAGAGAGAGTCAAGAACCCGTCCACCTTAAGCCGATACGCCTTGTTGTTTCGCTGAGTTGAAGCGTCTCGCTTCCATAACTCGATCGCATAGCTAACTCCCGGACTTAGCCATTCCTTTGAACCACTCGGTTGATTTGGCCTATCGCGCCCATACCACAATCTGTTGCAAGGCCACGATTTGGTTTCGCGGAAACTTCATTGTATAAGGCAAAATGCCGACCTCTTATCGTCCAGCGTAAAAGCATAGCCTGCACACCAGATCAACTAAAATCAGCATTTACTCAAACGGGACTTATCCTTTGCATCGATTCGATTCATAGATTCCAACCGACTCAAAGCTTACCTTTGGCCAACGTAACACTTGCATCGATTTGCATCGATACTTCATCGGGTCAACGCAACTCTTCGAGTCAATGACTCATCGAAATGCACCGATACGGAGCGGGGCATTACAACCGGGGATGCTTCATTATTTACAACGCTATCGATGAAGAAGGAAGGACATATCTCTTTTGGTAACAATCTCAAAGGTCACATTATAGGGAATGGTAATATAGGTTCCCCTCCTTATCCTTGTATTAAGAATGTGTGTCTTGTTACTAATCTTAAACACAATCTTCTTAGTATTAGTCATCTTACCGATAATGGTTATGATATCAAGTTTGTTAAGCTCAAATGCTTCATTACCGATAGTTCTAATGGATCTATTGTTTATGAAGGAATTAGAGAAAACAATATCTATATTTTATATCTTGTTGAAGACACTAACAATGACAGGTGCTTAGTTGCTAAAAATGATGAGAGTTGGCTTTGGTACATGATGCTTGGACACGCCAACATGGATACCATCTCTCGTCTTGCTACCAAGAAGCTCGTAAGAGGACTCCCAAGTATCCCATTCAAAAAGGATATGGTGTGTGAAGAATGCGAGAAGAGTAAGTTAACAAAGTCTTCCTTCAAATCAATCAACTCTGTGAGTACTTCTAGACCCCTTCAACTTATTCATATGGATCTTTTTGGGCCTAGTAGAGTTGCTAGCCTTGGAGGCAAGCTTTATGCTTTTGTTTTAGTTGATGATTTTTCAAGATTTATTTGGGTTATTTTTCTTGCTTGCAAAAGTGATACTTTTCGTGAATTTGTTGCCTTTTGTAAACGTGTTCAAAATGAGAAAGGTTTTTCTATTAACAAAATTAGAAGTGATCATGGAGAAGAATTTGATAATGCCGATTTCAAAAGATTTTGTGAAAAAAATAGTTTTGGTCATGATTTTGCTTGTCCACGAACTCCTCAACAAAATGGTGTTGTGGAGAGAAAGAATAGAACCCTTGGCGATATGGCCCGGGTTATGTTAAACCAATATAAGCTCCCCCAATACTTTTCGGCGGAAGCCGTTAATACGGCATGTCATGTTATAAATAGGGTCATGATTAGACCTATTTCTAAGAAGACTCCTTATGAGCTTTGGTTTGACAAAATTTCCTCTATTGATTATTTCAAAGTTTTTGGTTGCAATTGTTTTATTTTGAATACCAAGGATAACCTAGGCAAGTTTGAAGAAAAAGCCTATGAAGGAATATTCCTTGGATACTCTACTCATAGTAAAGGTTTTCGTATTTTTAACAAAAGAAGTCTTGTTGTCGAAGAGTCAATCAATGTCTCTTTTAATGAACTCAACTCTTCTACATTCTCCTCTTCCGGGGATATTGATGACATCTCGTTTGGGTTGGAGAACTCCTCTATTGAAGATCGTCCTTCTTCATCTAACAATGAAGTTGTGACTCCATCAAAAGAGTCTCCTCCTCTCGAGCCTCCTCAAAAGGATCTCCCAAAAGAATAGAGATTTGTCACCAATCATCCTAAGGAGCTTACCATTGGGGATCCTTCCTCCAGTGTTAGCACTAGATCCGCCACTCGTGATCTTTGTGCAAATGTGGCTTTTATCTCACAAATAGAGCCTAAAAATGTTAATGATGCTTTTCTTGATGAGTTTTGGATGATAGCTATGCAAGAGGAGCTAAATCAATTTGAGCGAAGCAAGGTTTGGGAACTTGTCCCAAAACCTAGCAATTATCCCATTATTGAAACAAAATGGGTATTTCGTAACAAACTTAATGAAGATGGGTTAGTGACTCGTAACAAAGCTCGATTGGTTGCTCAAGGCTATAACTAAGAGGAAGGCATTGATACGACGAAACCTATGCTCCGGTTGCACGTCTTGAATCCATTCGTATGCTTTGTGCTTTTGCTTGTTTTAATGACTTTAAGCTCTTTCAAATGGATGTTAAGAGTGCTTTTTCTAAATGGTATTATTAAAGAGGAAGTTTATGTTAAACAACCTCCCGGCTTTGAAGATTTTCAATTTCCTAATCACGTGTTCAAACTCCACAAAGCCCTTTATGGCCTCAAACAATCTCCCCGTGCTTGGTATGAGCGCCTTAGCTCTTTTCTTGTTTCTCACAATTTTTCAAAGGGAAAAGTTGACACAACACTTTTTATTAAATCCCATAATGGCACTCTCTTATTGGTTCAAATTTATGTCGATGATATTATTTTTGGTTCTACTAACAACACACTTTGTGTAGAATTTGCTAAAGTTATGCAGGAAGAGTTTGAAATGAGTATGATGGGTGAACTTTCCTTCTTTTTGGGGTTACAAATCAAACAAGGACCCAAAGGAACCTTCATCAATCAAGCGAAATATACAAAGGACCTCCTCAAGCGTTTCGACCTCGACTCATCCAAATCAATGAGGACTCCTATGGCTACAACGACAAAGCTTGACAATGATGAAGATGGCACATCGGTCGACATTCATAAGTATAGAGGTATGATCGGTAGCTTACTTTATTTAACTGCTAGCCGTCCTGATATCATGTTTAGTGTTTGCTTGTGTGCACGATATCAAGCCAATCCAAAAGAATCACACTTGTGTGCCGTTAAGCGCATTTTTTATTATCTCAAAGGCACCATTAACATGGGTCTTTGGTATCCGAAATCCTCATCCTTTGAGCTTCACGGCTTTTCGGATGCGGATTTTGCCGGATGCAAGATTGACCGAAAAAGCACTAGTGGCACATGTCAATTCCTCGGAAAGTCTTTGGTATCTTGGTTTAGTAAGAAACAAAATTATGTTGCTCTTTCAACCCAAAACTTGCTGTGCCAAAACGTCGGTATAGCAACGGTATGCCGCTGCATACCGACGGTATACCGAGTTTCAAATATTTGGTTTTTGATTTGCTCTAACTAGCATTAATGGCCGCATTTAATGCTCTCAAACGGTCATTAATATGACCGTTACTAATTGGCCGGTATACCGACGGTATGCCGCTGCATACTGACGGCATGCCGGTCTGCCTGTATTCAGAAGCATTAAATGCTACCAACTCTTGGTTTCTCTATAAAAGAAAGCTCTCTCTCTCTTGAGGCTTTCACCAACTCTTGCCATAAATTTTCCAACAACCAAGAGCTCCACCATTAATACTCTTCAAGCTTTTAATTGTCATCCTCTCCCAAAGTGATAGAGTATTTAAGAGTTGTAAATTTCGATCTTCACGTGTTAGAAGTTCAACAAGTTTCTCTTCTCATTTGTTTGAAGTTAGCGAGCCTTCGTAAGAAAACTCGTGTGTTGAAGTTGGCGAGTCTTCGGATCCAAACTCGTGTTGAAGTTGGCGAGTTCTTCAGATCCAAACTCGTGTGTACTATTTGACTAAATAGTAGATTTAAGCCGGAGAGAGTTCCGGGACTGGATTGCCTCAAGCGAGGATACCAGGATACATCTTGTGTTTGATCTTCTCACTCTTTATTTTTATTTGTCATATATTGCTTCTGTTGCACTAGTTAATTTTTATTTCCCTATTCACCCCCCTCTAGGGTTCTACATATAAGTCAAGCCCGAGCCCAAGCCCGACCCGACCTCGGGTTCAATATATGAAGCCCAAGACCAAGCCCGGTGGATCGGGTTTGGCTCGGGTTGGGTCGGATCCATCGGGTTTATCGAACTCTAATATAATATTTGAAATAATTTTAAACAAAAGTAATATTAAACTCATAATCAAATAGCAATAGTCTTAATCATTACAAAATACAAACTGAAACAAGATTTAGGATAAGGAGTTGAAGAGAATGAGTAAAAAAAATTAAGATTTAAACTTTTTATTAAAGAAGTATGAAACTATATATATATATATATATATATATATATATATATATATATATATATATATATATATATATATATGTGTGTGTGTGTGTGTGTGTGTGTGTGTGTGTGTGTGTGTGTGTGTGTGTGTGTGTGTGTGTGTGTGTGTGTGTGTGCGTGTGTGTGTTAGTCCCGGGGCTTGACCAAAGATGGAAAACTGATGCAATCGAGATCTGAGATGTCACACAAAAAACTTTGCAGTGATCAAACTCAAGATCTACGATGATGCAAAAAATCAAATAGCCAGATTACAATATGAAGGAGGGAAATAGAGAAGAAAAGATCTCTCGTTCTTCGTTGCAAACGTGTTGCAGTTGGGACAGAACGAGTTACAATAATATAGAAAAAGATGAGATGAAGAAAAATTGCTGGGGTGTCAAAACACCGTTGCTCAAAGCAAGATTCGCCCCACACGAATTGCTTCCAGGAACCAGCAAGTTGAAGAACTTGTGGAACGCTCGAAGTCACCTCTGTTCTGACTCCTCGGATGGACTTGCAATGGCGGTAGCAACTCCCTCTCTTTCTCTCTCTTTTTCGACTTATAAAATTCGTAGTATCTCACAAAGGAGGCCAGAAGAGAGTATATATAGAGAGAGGGTGGAAACCCTAACCGCCTTCAGTTATGGAAAGATTGAATTAAATCCCACAAAGATAGCAATAAAATTAATTCAAATCTTATGGAAAGATTGAATTAAGTCCCACAAAGTTGGCAACAAAATTAATTCAAATTTTATGGAAAGATTGAATCAAATCCCACAAAGATGACAATGAAATAAATTCAAATTCCACAAAGATAGCAACGAAATTAATTCAAATCTTATGGAAAGATTGAATTAAATCCCACAAAGATGGCAACGAAATTAATTCAAATATTATGAAAAGATTGAAATAAATCCCACAAAAAGTGGATATGAATTAATCGAATTGAATCTGTCTTTCCATAACTGACTTGTAGTCTGCACAGTCAGCCTGGTGCGAGTCCATGAGCCCATGAGCCCGAGCCCGAGTCCGAGCCCGAGTCCGAGTCCGAGTCCGAGTCTGAGTTGCTAAGCCCCTTTGGGACTTAGCTCCAAATGGAATTAATCCAAGAGAATGACAAAAGCATTAATGCTTAATCCTTGGAGCCTTATTCTTACCTCATAGTAAAATCGCCCACATGGTTCCCTCCTTAGGGTCACCACCCCATATACATCTCTCAACAACACAACCAAGTATATATGTTGAGATAACTCATGGTGCATTTCCGATGTGGGACTAAACTTTTACAAGGCATGTTGAGAGCAAGCTTTCTCCTTGTAAAGAAAGCACCAACAATCCCCTACCTATCACAACATATATATGTGTCCAGGGTTGAGCGTTCCCCATAGTAACTATCCATTTTGCATTTGGATAGATGTCGCTGACGACTTGAATCTTCTCGCATGGGTTAAATAACAACGTGATACAAGAATGGACTACGCTTTGAATTATGCACCACAATTATAATTCTTCCCACTCATAAAGTGTAGTTACGTGTGCTTCTGGCTGCACATTAAAGGCCCTGTGCCAGCTTGATTTCAGTGTATAATTTTGGACGTCTACAAGTTTACCCTCAAGAGACGGCCTGATATCTCTTTCCATACACTATAGGTGAGTTCTTTATTAAAGAGACATGGCATGAAGCCTTGCGTTTCCTTGCGGTGCTACGCCGCTATGACATGGCCTGAAGCCGAGGCATTACCCTACCTGGAAACCTCATCGTAGTGTCATACTACTGTAGCATGAGGTCTCAGCCTCTTTGTAGTGCCAATCTACTCAGCATGAAGCCTAAGGCTTCCTTGCGGTGTTACGTCGCAACGACATGGCTTGCAAGGCCGAGGCTTTACCCCTACCTGGGTACCTCATCGTGGTGTCGTGCCACTGTAACATGGGGCCATCCTCCCCTTTGTAGTGCTGTCTACAACTCTTTAATTACATCATACAGCATTAGCTACCTGCCTATTTGCGGTGCTACGCCGCTATGACTTGGCTTGCAAAGCCGAGACATTACCCCAGACCTGGGAACCTCATGGTGGAGTCACCCCACTGTAGCATAGAGTTTCACCCCTTGTAGTGCTGCTCTACCGTGCTTCCTGTAAAGCACACTAGGCATTCACTCTGCCTGAGAACTCATTAAGGCGTTTAAGCCAACCTTCCACATGAACTATTTTTTCCGCAAAAAATACATAGTAGACAACAGTGGTTATGGGTCCGTATCCCTTCCATGTTCCAGAGAACAAGTACCCACTGTTACCTGATAGTTTCCCAGTCAGTGAACCTCCTTTGAACCAAAAGTTAGATGCCTAGTAGATTTCTCTTTGAACTAATAGCATAAAACTTTATGGTAGGATTACAAAGACACACTATCAGAATGCCTTCAAGCCCATTTTACAAGCTGTGTCATCGACCAACTGGCGCTTGAGGCCCTTTGTGAACGGATCTGTCAGGTTCTCCTGACTCCAAACATTAATCACTGCAATTACACCTCTTTTGACAAGATCGTGTACTGCCCTGTGCTTCAACCGCACAGTCCTCTTCTTTCCGTTGAAGAGGTCATTTGATGCCACCGCCGCAGTCGCCTGGTTGTCACAGTATATCGGTATCGCCGGTATCTGAGCCCCAACCACTGGAAGATCATACATGAGCTCCCGAAGCCATTCTGCTTCATCTGCTACAGTTTCAAGTGCATAGAATTCAGATTCTATGGAGGAATGAGAGAGTATAGTCTGCTTCTTCGACTTCCACGATATAGCAGCTCTATCCAAGGAAAAGACATATCCACCTGTGGATCTCTCGCTTTCCACCTCTGAACACCAGCTAGCATCACTGAAGCCTTCCACTACTGTCAGATATTCGTTGTAGTGAAGTGCATATGTCTGAGTCTTCTTGAGATATCTCATCACCCGTTTCACAGCTTTCCAGTGCTCAACCCCTGGGTTGCTTGTGAACCGACTCAGCATTCCTACGGCAAAAGCTATGTCAAGCCTTGTGGCAGTGGTTGCGTACATTAAACTTCCGATAATTCTAGAATACTCCAGCTGCCTGACGCTTTCCCTCGAGTTTGGCTTCATCTTCTGATCACACCTGTATGGCGTATCGATCCCTGGAAGATCCTTATACCCATAGCGTGTGAACATCTTCTCAATGTAGTGAGATTGTGACAGCGCTACTCCAGTGTCTGTCCGGATGATCTTTATGCCCAAGATAACATCTGCATCCCCCAAGTCCTTCATACTGAACTTGGTTGAGAGGAACTTCTTTGTCTCCGTGACACAGCCTATATCCGTCCCTAGGATTAGCATGTCGTCCACGTACAGACAAACGATGACTCCTCTTCCATCAGCGAACTTTGTGTAAACACATTTGTCCGTCTCGCTGACTCTGTAGCCGTTTGACCTAATAACTTTGTCAAAATTCTCATGCCACATCTTGGGAGCTTGCTTCAAACTATACAATGATTTCACCAACTTGCAGACTTTGTCTTCAAGATCTTTGACGACAAATCCATTTGGCCGTTGCATGTAAATCTCTTCGGTCAGCTCCCCATTCAGGAATGCTGTCTTTACATCCATATGATGTATCACCAACTTATGTATGGCTGCTAGAGTGATTAACATCCTGATGGTGGTCATCCGAGCTACTGGAGCGTACGTGTCAAAGTAGTCTATCCTCTGTTTCTGAGAAAATCCCTTGGCTACCAGCCTGGCCTTGAACTTGTCAATAGTTCCATCTGCCTTCATCTTCTTCTTGAAGATCCATTTACATCCGATGGGCTTTTCTCCTTCACGTAGATCTACTAACACCCATGTGTAATTGGAGGTGATAGAGTCAAACTCGTCATTCACTGCCTTCTTCCAGAAGATAGCACCTCTGGTCTTCATCGCCTCATCATAGGTAAGCGGATCTGCTTCCACATGATAGGTGACAAAGTCATCTTCGAAGTCTTTAGGTCTCCTCGCTCGCTTTGCTGACGGCTCTGCGAGTTCTGGTACAAAAGTTGTTTCATCAACAACAGCTTCTTCTTGGACTACTGGCCCATATGAGATTTCAGTCTCATTTGCATCTACATCATTTTTCGAAATGTTCGAAAGAACAATGTTTTTGTCTTTTGCAAACTTGTCTTCAAAGTATTCAGCATCGTGAGATTCGATGATATGATTTGACTCAATATCAAGAAATCTCCGAGCATCATTCTTCTCGGCATACCCCGAGAAAATCGCCTTCGTAGTCCTTGTCTCCAGCTTCTGAATCTTCAGATCTAAATGCTTCACATACGCCAGACACCCCCACACTCGAATGACATTCAAGTTTGGTCTGACTTTGAACCAGAGTTCATGAGGAGTTACGTCCGAAGTTGCATATGACACTCTATTCAGAATAAAAGTGGTCGTTAATGCAGCTTCTTCCCAGTAGCATTTTGGAAGACCTGCAGTAAGCAGCATTGAATTCATCATTTCTGTTAATGTTCGGTTCTTCCTCTCTGCTACTCCGTTGGATTGAGGAGAATATGGAGCAGTAGTCTCGCATATGATTCCATGTTCTTTGTAGAACGATGCGAAGTCATGAGACCTGTACTCCCCACCTCGATCACTTCTCAACCTCTTGAGTTGTTGTCCAGTCTGCCGTTCAGTTTCGGCCCTGAACTCTCTGAACTTCTCGAAAGCTTCGTCTTTAGTCTTGAGCAAGTAGACGAACGCGTATTTTGAGAAGTCGTCGATGAATGAAATACTTCATCCCGGACTTCGTGGAGAAATGTTTGAAGTCACAGATATCGGAGTGTACTAACTCCAGAAGATCTGTGCTTCGATTGACCCGATGAAAGGATTTCCTTGTGATCTTCGTCTGAGCACATACTTCACACTTCTCCACCTTACCCCCATATTTGGAGATAAGTCCTAGACTAGACATTTTGTTAATTCTTTTACAATGAACATGTCCTAGTCTATTATGCCACAACTCAAGAGAATAATCAGAAAATGCAACTGCATTAATGTCATCAAACTGGTTGACAAGCTGAATTTTAAACATTCCTTCGGTTTGATAAGCCTTCCCGAAGTATGTTCCCTTCTTGGACATCACCATCTGACCATCATTTATGTCCATCCTTAAGCCTGCGTTACAGAGCAGGCTCCCAGAGATCACATTCTTGGCAATCACCAGAACATGCTTCACACCTTGAAGCGTCAGAGTGTTCCCAGAAGTGAGTTTCAGCTCCACAGTCCCGATCCTCAGAACTTCAGCTTGGGCCTGGTTCGCCATGACAATCTTCTCAGATATCGGCTGGTACGTGACGAACCATTCCTTGCCAGAACAGACATGGCAAGTCGCACCAGTGTCTATCCACCAGTCAGAGTCAACCCCCACAGTTGTGACCTGTGCGATCATAGCAACAATGTTAGACACCAATGAAACCTTACTAGGCTCACCTTTCTCTAATTGTTTAGGCTTGGATCTACATTCACTCTTGTAGTGGCCTTTCTTGCCACAATTGAAACAAGTCACTTGGGACTTGGACTTCTGTTGCTTGAATGAAGGACCCTTCACTTTTAGATTGGTGAAGTCCTTCTTCTTGTGAGAAGCCGCCTGCTTCCCCTTGGGATCTCTCGTCTGCACTAGATTGACCTTAGCCAACTGTTTGGACAGAGTGTCCATCTTCTGTTGGGAACGCATCTCGTCCTCAACATGGATCTCTTTGAAGTAGATCTCCCAAGCTAATGTCTAGCTTCTTTCTGAGCATCCTTGCATAGAAGGTACTCCATCCACCAGGAAGTTTTGAAACGATCCCTCCAACGACAAACTTGTCGGGAAGGGGCATCTCTTCGTCATCCAGTTTCTGACGCAGCTTCAGAAATTTCTTCACCTGTGGCAACATGGACTTCTCGTCCTCAAAGAGCAATTTATGATATTTTTCAACCACAAATATCGTGCTCCTGTTCCTGTCTTCTTCATATAGTTTTTCCACAGATACCCATATGTCTCTGGCAAATTCCTTCTTCGAGTAGGATTATGCCAGGGAATCCTCCATAGCATTCAGGATGAGAAGCCTGCAGATGCTATTTTCTCTTCTCTATTTGGCCTGGAGTTTGGTAGCCGCATTGATTGCGGCAGTAGACCCAGTGTCTGGAACAGAAGGTTCTTCCTCCAACAGTACATGATCAACGTCTTTGAGTTGAAGAGTTAGATAAACCTTCCTCTTCCAGACTTGACAATGCTCTCCATCGAACTTTTCCAACTTGCAGTAGTCCGATTGGACGAGCAAAGCATTAATGTTTTCCATCTACAAGGATCTTGCTTTGAGATTGTTAGTCCCGGGGCTTGACCAAAGATGGAAAACTGATGCAATCGAGATCTGAGATGTCACACAAAAAACTTTGCAGTGATCAAACTCAAGATCTACGATGATGCAAAAAAATCAAATAGCCAGATTACAATATGAAGGAGGAAAATAGAGAAGAGAAGATCTCTCATTCTTCCTTGCAAATGTGTTGCAATTGGGACAGAACGAGTTACAATAATCTAGAAAAAGATGAGATGAAGAAAAGTTACTGGGGTGTCAAAACACCGTTGCTCAAAGCAAGATTCGCCCCACACGAATTTCTTCCAGGAACCAGCAAGTTGAAGAACTTGTGGAACGCTCGAAGTCACCTCTGTTCTGACTCCTCGGATGGACTTGCAATGGCGGCAGCAACTCCCTCCCTCTCTCTCTCTCTCTCTCTCTCTCTCTCATTTCCGACTTATAAAATTCGTAGTACCTCACAAAGGAGGCAGAAGAGAGTATATATAGAGAGAGGGTGGAAACCCTAACCGTCTTTTCAGTTATGGAAAGATTGAATTAAATCCCACAAAGATAGCAATGAAATTAATTCAAATCTTATGGAAAGATTGAATTAAGTCCCACAAAGATGGCAACGAAATTAATTCAGATCTTTTGGAAAGATTGAATCAAATCCCACAAAGATGGCAACGAAATTAATTCAAATCCCACAAAGATAGCAACGAAATTAATTCAAATCTTATGGAAAGATTGAATTAAATCCCACAAAGATTGCAACGAAATTAATTCAAATCTTATGGAAAGATTGAATTAAATCCCAAAAAAAAGTGAATCTGAATTAATCGCATTGAATCAGTCTTTCCATAACTGACTTGTAGTCTGCACAGTCAGCCTGGTGCGAGTCCATGAGCCCATGAGTTCGAGCTCGAGTCCGAGTTGCTAAGCCCCTTTGGGGCTTAGCTCCAAATGGAATTAATCCAAGAGAATGACAAAAGCATTAATGCTTAATCCTTGGAGCCTTATTCTTACCTCCTAGTAAAATCACCCACATGGTTCCCTCCTTAGGGTCACCACCCCATGTGCATCTCTTAACAACACAACCAAGTATATATGTTGAGATAACTCATGGTGCATTTCCGATGTGGGACTAAACAATATATATATATATATATATATATATATATATATATATATATATATATGTCGGGTTTCAGGTTCTTCGGGTAACCCGACATATATATATATGTCGGGTTTCAGGTTCTTCGGGTAACCCGACATATTAACCGAGCCCAAACCGATTTTTGATCGGGTTCAAATATTTTAACCCGAGCCCGAACCCGAATATCTTCAACCCTAATCCAACCCATTAACGGGTTTAGCCCGCCTGAGTTGCACCCCTAGCAGTAGCAACACTGATGCTGCCACAATGTCATCAAAATTCCAGAATCGTGAGGGTTATATGTTTATATCACAAACAGGAGTAGATATTGTATGCAAAGAAAGAACACTTTAAGCTTGCGTCTTGGAAATGGATGAAAGAATTATTTACTGCAAAGAGAATTTCTACATAATTTTCGAGATGAATAGTACATGCATGTCCGTTGCCAAGAAACCTTCTAGCTGCTTCTAGGAAAATTAGGTAGAAAATAACATCATCATAAAACAAGATTGCCGCAATTCTAACAGTATTATCCATTCATCTCACAAACGCAGTAGACCTCATTCCTTCATTAAGTACTTTTCAGATAATTTCACTACTCCCCGAGTCGCAACTGCTCAATTCAAGATGTCCTGGCGATAGGCCAATAAATTACATCTTAGCATGATACCAGTAGTATAATGTACTTTCCTGTTTGTAAGGCAGAAAAATAGAAAGCATGAACTGCTTCTTACATTACATGAGCAGCATGTACACTTTTTTCTGTATACAATGTAAAAAATCATATTTGATTAGTATTCAGCAAAGGCATAATTTTTGCAGTCCAATGGATTGGTAATACAGAGTATATGTATGTTCAAGTTCCTTGTGAGTTATCATCCAGTACTCCTACGAGGCATTTCTCCAATAGGAACTCGAAATTCACCCAGGCATGATATTTATCTAGAAAGAAGTTAAAGAATACAAGACAAAAATAGCAAAGAGTATACTAAAATCAAAACATACTTTTGACATTCTATAAAAGTTGCATAGTTTTTTTTTTGAAAGATACGAAACTGGGAAGAGAAGTTGGCTGTTATATTCTTCAATTCCGAGAAAGGGGGAGGAGAGAGAAGGTTTTCCATCCATGTTTAAATAAAGGGGTACGAATCAATTTGATTGTTATTTATATCCATAATTTACATCATCATCATCAATATCTTCGATAATATTGATTCAGATGATGATGATGGCATTATTAAAGTAAATTCAACTAGAAGACAGTTTTTCCAAAAGAATACTGGAACCAATCAGCCTTTTAAAGGAATAAAAAGATAGAATGAGAAGAAAAGGATACTAAACAGAGCAGTGGAATCTTTCCCAGCTGCCTTCATAAGCATATCGACACCTGCAGAACGAATACATTAGTAATAAACTTTCCACCCAGGATAATGAAATTTAGAAGCCGAAATTTCAATAAGCATATTGGACTCCACGCAGCCAACAAAACTTCAGTTATAGTTTCACAAGTGGTGAAAAGATGAAAGAAAAACCTCAAATATACTATAAAAATATACTGTTGTATATTATATAAACCTTTATAAATGATTTAAACACCTTTGGTGGGTGAGAAGAAAAACCTATTTTCAAGGTCTGAGGAGCAAAACTTGCATTACCTAAAAGGTATATGACATCACCATGATTTGATGTAGACAGTTGTTGAATATAGTATCCAACGGCATGATTTTATATCACATTTCAGATTTGTCTAATTTGTCTTAAATTAAATAACTAATGCACATTTCTAGTTTTTTTTAAATTATCGGTTCAGAACTTAGTGGTTGCAATAAGCTACTAAGTAGAGTTTTTAGAGGTTGCCGTCTCACCATATATAAGAGTAAAAATTCCCATCAATGCCACAAAGATCAGTTTCAAGTTTTAAGGATCAATTCATCTGGCTTAATGGATATGGCTTTTAAAGTTCCAACATTGGATGGACTAATTACAGGTGTTGAGCAAGACTGGACAGGTAAATGGGAAGTCAGCTTTGGTTCAAAAGTTTTCCTAGCCTTTTCTGTCAAAGTGCTAAACTTTCATCATTCATTTTTTTATTCCGAGAAAAGTACATCCAAAAGGGGACATTCCAAAGCCTTCTTTTTTGCTTTCTAACTTGGATTATGTTAGAGCATTCTCTCCAGCTAGAAGGTAGTACTAGTTGTGTGAATGGCTTACATTATGTTAGAGCATTACTCTCCAACTAAGGTTCTGCTTGGCCGCCCCTCGGGAGTATTTATAGGTATGTAGTATCCTCTAAAACATTTATAGATAACTCTATAAATAACTTCATACATAACTCTTCTACCATTTTTATTAGATATATCCAGAGAATTCTACAATTTCACCAAGACTACTACTAGCACCTAGTAGTTTGGGAGGGAAGAATGAACTACTCAATGCTTAGAGTATCAGAGAAGCACATGAAGGAGTATTAGAATAGAAGATGATGCACTTCTCAAGAAAGAAAATTACGGAACTCCATATGTGCATTGTACTTATTGAAGAGCCTACAAGAGTCTTCTACATTACAAGAAAGAAAAGGAATGTATATGTAGAACGCTCTCTCTAGAATTCTCTAGACATGTTCCAGAATATCAGAATGTCGCGCATGCCTATAAATACCCATAAAGGGAGGTCAAGCAATCAAATGAGCAACACCTCTACTACCTTGTACTTGAGAGAAATTCTCGAACGCAGATTAAGTAATAAAGTCATATACGTAACTACGACCAACTACTCCCTTGTGGTTGGAGAGATGCTCCAAGATAAAGTAGGTCATCGAGTGATCAGGTCATCAAGAATACTACTACTAATTTGTAGTTGGAGATAAGGGGTCCAACATAATGTAACAACTACTTCTTGTACGAAATTGGAGAGAAGTGCTAAAAAATAAAGAGTATATTTGTTCCACTTGAGTCCCTCTAGACAACTTTTACCCCGCTATCAATTCCTCTATCACTAGTCTTCAGCTCACTACAAATACCTACGGTATCAGAGCAAACCAACATAATCAATGGCCTTACTAGACTTTATTTAGGACACGACCGACTGACAATCCTGAAATGACCTAAAATTGTAGTTTGGAGCAATATCAAAAACCAATCCATATTGGTCAGATGTCAGAAAGGACAAATTATAGGTTCCGGCAAGGCTAAGCCAAACCGTAGAGAGTTTATAAAGTGGTATGGAGTAGTTGCCAATGTAAACCCTAATATAATTACACACCTAAAATTTAAATCCAAGGCTGTGAGGAGGCATTGACACCAATGCCTCAACAACGTGGCTACTTCCAATACTTGTCCATCTCTGCATCCCTTTTCTATCTTCCATTTCTCATATGCTGAAAGCATTAGGAATTCAAGAACGGCTAAAGGATATGGAATTATTAACCATACCCAATTGATTTAGTCAGATTAAGGTTCGTAGCAAGTCCAGTTAAAGTTTAGCATTTATCCATGAAATAGTTAACTGGAGTTTAGAACTTGAACTAGTTCATCTAAGTAGCCAAAATACCCTCATGATTAACTATAATTATAGGTTCAGAACTGAGTGGTGCTCATAGGATAATCATCACAGGAAAGAGTCACAAAACTTCTCCATCAATGTCACATGATCCTTTTTAACAATTTATTGAGCTGGCTTAACAGAGAGGAATTTAAGTTCAAAATCAGGTGGACTAATGACAGCTGTCGAGCAAGACTGGACAGGTCAATCGGAAGCCAGCTTTGGTTAAAATGTTTCATGGATCTACTATGACTTGTAGGTTGATACAAAATTTGATAGGCTGATATAAAATCTTTACAGAGTTGAAGAGAAACAATTTTTTTTAAAAGAAAACGAGATGAGAAACCTATAGAAACAGAAAGCTTAAAAGACATTATTTCTCTTAGGCGGTGTTTGGTATGCGGTAATTTTTTTATATTCCTAGGAAAATTTAGGGCAAGAATCTATCACCATGTTTGTTTGGGCTATAAAAAATTTATTCCTGGAAATTAGAAATACCCGGGTAAACAGCTTACCCATAAAACATGGAAATCCTATCCCTTATACATATTTCGTTTTTCCGGCAAAAAAAATTGCTTAAATTTTCTTCTTTTTTGATCATTTTTTAACATTATTTTCGTTTTTATCATTTTTTCTGTTTTTATCGTTTTTTGGTCATTTTTGTCGTTTTTATCGTTCTTTGTCGTTATTGTCACTTTTTTGTCCTTTTTGTCCTTTTTAGTAGTTTTTATTCATTTTGTCCTTTTTTGGACATTTTGTCGTCTTTTGTGGTTTTTGGTAATTTTTTTATCTTTTTATATTTTATTTTTTTAGTTTTATGTTGTTTTTTGTCATTTTCGTCGCTTTGTCTTTTTTTTGTCCTTTTTGTAGTAGTTTTTTGTCGTTTTTGATTTTTTTTTTTTGTCGTTTTTGGTCATTTTTTTAGTTTCTCATTTTTTGTCTTGTCTTTTTATAAATTTTTGTTGTTTTTGGTCAAAAAAACTTTTTTGCTTCTTGTCGTTTTTTGGTCTTTCTGGTCTTTTTTGTCCTTTTTGGGTTTCTTTTTCGTTTTTCCCGATTTTTTTTTTTGTTTTTGTCGTATTTTCTTTTGATTGTTTTTACTTTTTTTCTTTTTCCTTTTTTGACGTTATTTCATTTTTGGGTTTTTTTCTTTTTTTTTTGTTTTTTATCATTTTTTCCCGGGAATATTTATATAGTCACCAAACATGGGAATGTAAATTTTCAGGAAATTTAATTACTTGGAATTTGATTCCCGGGAATGTAGAATTCCCGGCTATATAGTATTCTGCATACCAAACGCCCCCTTAAGATGAAAAAATACTAATTGCATTTGTCACTTTTTAGCATCTTCAGATACAAGTTTACGATACATGATATGTTTCAGTTTATTGTGCAAATCAATACCTATTGTTCATGTGCATCTCATTTCAATAGTATCTAGTAATGCATGTCAGAAACAAGAGAAGACAACAGGTACAACTGATAATGCATACACTACACTTTCATGACAACTTATAGATAAAATAAAAAAAAGCTTACTCTTATCTAGTTGTATGATTATCATTTGAAAGACTATTGTAACCAAGAATCAGTGGCGCCTATATTAAAATCAACTGATTATTAACCTTTTTTCATATACTACATTTACAGAACTTCACCCTTGTGAATGGGGTGGACTTAGGGTTGTGTTAATTAGTTTAAAAAATAAAAATATACCAAACGATCTAAATATGGTTTGGTATAGAATAGTCTTCTCTTTTCTTCACTAAAAGAGCATCCCAGTGCCACGAGGCTCCTGCCTATGCAGGGTGTTGGTAGGGTCAAGATGTACACAACCTTACCCTCATATATGGAAGGTTGTTCCTGTGACACGAACCCGCATACTTTCTTCTATTCACTCCATCCCTATACCCATACAAACTCTACCATAAAAGTCTAAAAGCTCTCTTCAACTGAAAGATGAAGCTAAATGGCAACAAATTAAACTAAAGGATAATTGTGAAGCAGTTAGCAAAGCTGCAAAAGAAGTGCGGCACTTCAACAATGTTTTAGATTTTTAGTAGGCAACTTTAATATGCACTTAGACCAGACAATTACACAATTAATGGCCCATTAGCGGAAATTATCTGGCCATCTGGAAATTCTGCATTCTTCTTAACATTCTGTTAATCAGATTAATGGTTGAATACAGCTGATTACTTGCCGCTAATCTAATTTCTAAAACACTGACTAGCATGGTTTGGTGTAGCTATCCAACTCTAGGATCGTATAGACACTAAACCAGGTACCTTTAGTTGTTCCATTTCACACATGCAAATCAAACTCTTGAGATTCTAAGTGCTTGTTCTGAAATAAAGGATTGCGCTTTAATATCTGCAAAGTTTATGCCACAATGTATGCCTAGAAAATATTATAAACATGTAAAGAGCTATTCGAAGAGTCAATCTACACCATGTCTAGGAACAATAAAGAAAATCCATGAGTTGAACTAGATACAAGCATATGCCTACCTCCAGGGTGAAATTTCATGTAGGGTGAAATATTATAAACACGGCCTTTCAAAACTGTCCATATAGAACCTTCCACCTTATGCTTCTTAACTTCTTCCATTGAAATGAGCCTTCTATTTGACCTGCCCTTGAGACCTACATTTATATGAAGAAACCAAATAGAATAGCCAAATTACTGAAATAAATCAATGAGAAAAGTTAAAACTGATATTTCATTAGTTGAAAAAAGGATGCAACGGATGGAAATAAAATATTTGACAAAGATAATAATATTAAAGTTCACCCTTTATTGTACTATAGCATGACAACAAAAGTGGCACCCCAATCACAATCATCAACCATAGTTGTATGTATTACAATATAGAGGTGAATCAATCACTGCAACTAAGCTATATGTACTAGCCTAGGTAATGGAAAACTCACCTTGGCATATTCTGAGTGAAGGTCATGTGGAGTACTTAAATAATTGCCACTGTTTGTACTAATAAATGGAACTCCTATGGAATGATTCACGTTTAGAAGGTGAACCAGACACTAAGGCTGTTATTTATTTATTGCTCCCAAGTTCTCACACCCTTATGGATAAAGTAGTGCGAACTAAGAACCAATAACTTTTGAGCTTGAGATTCAACCATCAAACTTTATCAGCACTCAGGCCTCCATTGTGGACAAAGTTGCTAATGTTAAGCATGCCCTATGAAAGTAAAAAACGGCACATCCATCAAATGTGAAATTGCCTTACACGGTATTACGAAATCATGCTGAACTCTTCTATGCAGAGAGAGAAACTAACATAATTATAAGGGCAAGGTCTGGCCATTTTAATTAACTAAAGTACTAAAATTATTCTGCACACAAAACATATAGAGCATGAGGGTTAGAAAAAGCAAGCATGAGGGTTGGAAAATATGCTTACTTCCCGGAACAAGGTGGTATGGCTCTTAACATGCACTTGTTGGAGTTCAGTTCCTATAAATCTCTGGTGCGGCTACATTAGAGCGGTATCTTTGGGAAGACAGTAAAGATTTGATTTATATGCATTTATTGACTGAAATGAAGTAACAAACCAAAATACATGTGGTGTTTGAGCATTTAAAACATATAACTGTTTACAGCATGTCCAAACTCCAAACAGGTAATCACAATTTTGATTGAGAACGAGGCATTTTGGATTCTACCATCTCCTCGAAATTGTTCCACTCAAGATGGTTCCTTTGCAAACTAAACTCTAATCACAACTTTCCAGAACTTCACAGAGCGATGAAGTCCATAAATTTCACTAATATAATACCAAAGATGAACAACTTCCTTGAAGTCAAAAATGCAATCACAAGAAGGTTCAACGTCAGTCTGGACAATAGGGCTCAACTCGATGGAATTGATTTATTGATATCAATGAGTACAAATTTATAGAGAAGGTGAGACATCCCTCTTTAGTTCCTATCCAATGAGGGAGTAAACAAGAGACTAACACGAGGCCAATAAAAAGAGATTCATAGATTCTCTCTTGCACTCCCCCGCAAGCAAGCAAGATCGTAGATATCAAACAAGAGCAACTTAGAGAGAAAATATAGGAATGGTCGAGAAATAAACTTGGTCAGGAGATTCATCAATTACACTGCAACATAGCTATGATGGAAACGAACTTCTTGAAGCTTAACATTATCACGGATGTTGTGACAATCAACCATCATATTTGGTGCATTTATGGAAAACGGGATCAACATCAATGTGAAATGCAGCTTATTGTCGAAATAGAGGGTTACAGGAGAGGTAAGCAAAAGAACAAGATCAGTCAATAGAATTTTGAGCCAGGTGAGTAAGGAGATTGCATGAACCACTGAATGATACTCGAACCTCGTCAAGAGAAATGGATGACAATTGTTTGTTTCTTGCTACTCTAAGTAGTCGTCAAAGAAAATGCAATAGCCACTAGTAGAGTGGTATCATCAATATAGCTAGCATAATCAGCATCTGCATAGGTAAATAGTGAGGGGAATAGTTGACAAAGAAGTATATGGTTAGGAGATTTCTCAAATAGTGGAGAAAGTGCTCGATGGCATGGAGATGAGAAGCATCATTGATAAGAAGTTGGCTCAACTTAATTGCCTTAATTAATTTGGCAATAGAGATTACAATATATAGACAAGGGTGACTCACCCTTCTTAGTGTTTTTTTCAATATGGAACTAAAAGTAAGCCTAAAACAAAGGAGCTATACAAAATAGACTATATTCTATGCTCCTATGCAAGCCGGAGCATAGATGTCGAGATCTCCAAACTTGGAAAGAAAGTGAAGATAAGACAGATGACGCAAGGTCATGGTAAGGATATCAATGATATGTGAAATGACAGAAACATGTTGCGAGATGAACCTCACGAAGGTTGATCTTCTCCCAAATAAGTGACATTCAACCACAGTGTGTTTGGTGCGCTCATAAAAATTTGGATTTCCAGCAATGTGAATAAATGTCT
This sequence comes from Iris pallida, assembly GCA_029216955.1. Lineage (NCBI taxonomy): Eukaryota > Viridiplantae > Streptophyta > Magnoliopsida > Asparagales > Iridaceae > Iris > Iris pallida. Next base: position 15,055,370 of record JANAVB010018599.1, read on the forward strand.
GGTTATCATAGAGATAAAGCGTCACAAAGACTCTTCAACCATGTTAGCTTGGAAACCGCATGGGCTACATAGCTTTACTCAGCTTCATTAGAAGAGCGGACAACAACAATCTATTTCTTGCTCCACCAAATAACAAGATTACTGCCAAAATATATGCATAAACTACTTGTTAAGCGACAATCATCTACTGAATCTGTCACGCCCCAGAACCAGAATACTGGAGAGCGGGGGCAGATATAGCCAGCTACGTATAGTGAAATGGGATCCACACCACTATACGGTCACGGCTGTCTAGATATATGAGGGTTTATCTACAAGCCATCAGTCTCTTAAGGTCAATAACAAGCCTAGTGTCTCAATCACAAGCAAGTAAATAGAGTTACAAGATGTAAGATCACCAAATATACAATAGTAAGGCGTCCCAAACATTACATATCCAGCTGATCATGAAGCTAGTCGTTACAAAATGTGAGGACTAGCAAGAGTTTAGTCATACATGATCAACCCTAGGTTGCCAATCATGTTACAGCCCGTAGGCAGACAGTAAGTAAAAATGTACACGAGCTAACACTTGCTCGACGGCTAAACGCCTCAAAAGAATAATTTTACAACAAAGTGGAAGAGCAAAAATAAACCCACTCGTTGCCCTGGTTACGCCTGGTGTTCACCATCGGGCTGGAAAACCGGTAGATCCTCTTGAGCTGCTCTGGTATCTGGCCATACAAAACCAGCTGGGTCAGACCCCAGAAAGAGCAAGTGCCACAAAGGAGGCTTCACTTAGGAACTAAAACCAGCAAATTAGCACAAGAATAAAAATATAAAGGACAGTAATTAAAGAAAAGCAGGACAAGTGATATACGATGGGATAACCATGGGACTATTCAGATATCCAGGTTACAACCCGTAAACCAAACAAGGACCGGGGTTGTAATCCTTCGTCTGAACAGAACTTGGATTCTCCCACCATTTATCGGCAAGATAAATATAAGAAATCCGGACATGTAACAATCTTGTACAGGATCAAGACAAGAATAGACTGGTAAACTCCATCCAATATTTTACGGCCAAGCAATAAGTACGGCTTGATACTTTAACTAACTAGGGTTATCACAGGCCTAGTTACTAGCAAGATGCGGTGAGATTGTTCCACAGCCACAAGCCCTGCAGACCATCCAGGCTATCCAGACGCAAGTTAGAGTTGAATTCAAGTGGGTACATCGTCCAGGAAACACATGTACCCTTAGGTGACTTAGAGAGTGCAACACATGACAGTGTGCTGGAAATGTGCCCTACTCGACGGCAGGCTACAGATCCCAAGTGGGACGCCCAGATAACGGGATTGCCTGTGGCTGGAAAATCTCTTCATGACTACTGGATTTATTCTAGTTGTTAGCCTTAGTCGATTTCAGTGGGTACCCCTGACCGTGGTACTCAGGGATCCCCGTCCTAGACATGATGCAAGACAAGACGGGTTCATTTGTACAAGCACAATCGTCCACGGTGTCCAAGTTATTCAATCTTGTCAAGTCGTGTTAGCCGTCGCAACAGCATTTCGAGAAGTATCATGTCAGGTTTATCATGTCAAGAGTGCGCCACGACGGACCACTATCAAGAATTATCATGTCAAGTTATCATGTCAAGTTTGTCAAGTCAAGTTATCATGTCGGGAGTGCACCACGGCGGGTCACTATCAAGTCATGCCATTTATCAAGGAGGGAAGAAACTTGAGCAATTAAAATAATAATATAATATAATATATATATATATATATATATATATATATATATATATATATATATATATTCTTGAAACCAAGGAGAAACTCTACAACTTTCATGTTGGGAGTGGGAAGAAATTCTGACCACAATTCACGCAAATAAGACATTTAAACAATCAAAGTGGGACCCATGTGGTTCAAAAGTGGGAGAACAAACATGCGGTCAAAGAGAGTATGAGGCCACCCATGCGGCCAATATAACAAAGAGGGCATGAAATCAAGTAAGACAAAAGATAGTGTGACCCGCAATAATTGCAAGCTCCCACTTCAGCAAGCAAGTCAACTAAAAGAAGTTATGTGGGACCCCCACAATTAATGCATTAAGAAGTGGTACATGTGAACCCTTTAATTAATGGTTCACGTGGCCAAAATATTAAATAGTGGGGGAAGGGAGCCTATGCGGTTCACCTTAGATTCCATGCAAAATTTCCACATACAAATAATAATAATATTATTTAATGGCCCGAGGCCATGCGGCTCTTGCACCAAGCAATTATTAAGGCTGCAAATGTCCATGCGGCTCACCCTCACAATTGCTTACATGAAAGTACAAACAAATAATAATTAAATAAATAATGGCCATGCGGTTGGTTTATTTTCAAGCCCACGTGAAGGCTTGCCAAGCATGCATGCATTTAGCTCAGGCTAGTGCCTTTAGATATTAAGTTATAAAGCGAGGTCTTAAATGCAAAATGCATTAAGTTATAAAAAGGGAGGGGGTCTTAAATGCAAAAGTATTAGACTTTCAAGAGCCTATGTGGCTGATATCTTTTGGAAGATAAATTAAATACTTTAAGGGACTTAAATGCAAAAACGCATCTAATCCCATTCTTATGCGGCAGAGGCCTTTTTGGCCTTAAATGAATTAAATGCTATTAAGAATGTATTGATATATTCAGGAAAGAAAGCATTGAAATTAATGCTTTCAATGATGCATGCGGCTGGTAAGCATTTAACTAATGCTTTATAAGGTATGCGGCTGGGTGAGCATTGAATTAATGTTTTTTTTTACATGCGGCTGGAGCTTCCTTGGCCCCATTCATGCGGCTAAAGCTTCTTACATATATTTAATACACCACTACATGCGGCTGGGACTTTTCCAAGTGGCCAAGAATTTTAAGGCCAGCAAGTACATGCGGCTCTCTAGAAAATATTTAGTGCTACTGGCCAAAAAGGCCCATGCGGCTATGAAGTGACAAATTGCCATGTGGCTAAGCAGTGCCATATGCGGCTGAGGAATAACTTGCCACATGAAAATCTATGTGGTCAAGTACTGTGCTTCTTCCCCACTTGTCCGAGAAGAAAAGTCATAAATCCATGGCTTCAAAGCTCCACAAATCCTTCATTCCAAACCCAAATTCGAACTTCCATAGGTCAAAATAGGGTAGAACGAAATTCTCCACAACATGGAACCATCAAAACTTGGAAATAACAAGGTTAAACAGATCAAACGCAAAAAATCCGAAAATACCACAAAGCTAGATCTACAAGAAATTAACCACCGAAATGAAAAGTGTTAAGTACTAAAGTGGGTTAGAAACACATGAGGAAGATAATGGAACAATAAAAAATGGGGTTCCTCCATGAAGCAAGATGCACTTGCCTAAGCTCTCCACTCTCTCTCTGGTGGTTGAAGAAGTAATGGAGAAGAAGAAATGAGTAATGAGTAATAATGGAAGAGAGAGAGTGGGATAGATATTTATGGTGGGAGTGGTGGTAGGTGGGAGTGGTTCTCCATAAAAAAAAAAAACCAAGCCAAACCCACTAAACCGAACCAAACCAAGCCAATGCAATGCCATGATGAACCATGCAAATGCAATATGCAATAATAAATAAAAAAATAATCCAAGGCTAACTAATTATGACAAACCAAAAATACGAGTCCGAAATACGTACACGTATTCCCAATACGTAATACGAGATATGGGCATTACAACTCTACCCACCTTAAAAGAATTCCGTCCTCGGAATTTAATCAAGAGGCTAGAGTGGCAAGGACAAGTTATACTAAGCAATCATGCAATCATGTATGTAAGCAAAGAAATCGAAGGCACGAGAAAGAGGAAAGATATCCTGCTAGGAACCTCTCTGTCGGTTCTGGATCTGAGCTTGGACCTGGGCATACTGCTGGGGTCTCTGTAGCTGGAAGGCTAGGGCCTGAGGCGGCAATGGCCTCGGAGGCTGGTACTGCTGCTGAAACACTTGGGCCTGATGCGGTAATGGCCTCGGCAATGGATACTGCTGCTGCTGCTGGACTGGAGCTGGTCCCCTTACCGAGGGACTAGTCTGGGCCGATGACGAACTGGCCCTATTCGGACAGGACCCTATCTTGTGGTCCGGTGCTCCACAAGCCAAACACAACCCCTGTGCTCTGCGACACTCTGAAACAACGTGCCCTGACTTCCCACAATGAGTACAGCCCATTGCGGAAGACTGCTTCGGCTTCTGTTGCTGAGGGGACGTGACCGACGTCACTGAGGCCGCCTGCCTCGGAGTTCCAATTGTCAAAGCCCTGACTGCCGGGGCTGGTGCTGTCGACTGGGTCATCTGGCCGTGAGATCGCTTCCGACCTCCGGTCCTGTCCACTATCCTGTGGGAGGTATACTCGTGCCTCCTAGCTGCCCTCAACACTGCATCAAAAGTCTGATGCTCAAACTGCTCGACTGCCAACAAAATCTCGAGGTGGAGCCCTTGCTGGAACCGCTGGGCTCTGTCGAACTCGGTCGCCACCAAGGTGGGAGCAAACCGACTAAGCCTGGAGAACTCGGCCGCATACCCATCGACCGTTCTTCCTCCTTGCTTCAAATTGGTGAACTTGGTCTGGAGATCATACCGAGCCACCGCATCGAAGTACTTAGTCTGGAATCTCTCTCTGAATAGTGCCCATGGAATAGGGGCCACTAATCCCACGGCCTGTGCTGCCCACCAGCTGCGGGCAAGATCCAATAACTGTAGACGCACCACGGCCACCTTCTCATCTTCCGGGGTCTTGGCTGCCTCTAGAATGACTTCAGTATCCTGGAGCCATGCGTCAGCAGCGATAGCATCTTCACTGCCATCGAAGAAGGGAGGGTTCAGGCGCTTGAAACTGTTCGCTGCACTGTTCCTTGGATGACCGTCTCTGTTCAAAGCATCTGCCACTGCCTGTTGCAAGGCATCTCCTCGGCGATCTTGGGAAGCTAACAATGTTCTGATGAGACCTACCAAAGTGCCATCATCAGGCTCTGCAGGCTGGACTGGCTGAACTGGCGGCTCTCCTTCAGTAGGTACGACTCGGGAGGCTGCTCCTGAGTGCTGGACCTGATCTTCTGGTTGCTGCTGGTCCACGGGAGGTGATCCGCCTTGCTGATCGGCAGGTCCAGGTTCAATGCCGCTGAAGGAGACGACATAGGAACAATAAGGAATGACCAGGACAGATCAACAATACAAGCATATGATCAGGACAAGAATCCAGGGATTCAGAAGGTATGAGCAGAGATCAAAGGCGAATACTGATTGAGACATCTATTCGGTAAACTCTCACATATCTTGATTTACAAGACCTGCATGGGCCACCACTTAAACCATGTCACGCCCCAAAACCAGAATACTGGAGAGCGGGGGCAGACATAGCCAGCTACGTATAGTGAAATGGGATCCACTCCACTATACGGTCACGGCTGTCTAGATATATGAGGGTTTATCTACAAGCCATCAGTCTCTTAAGGTCAATAACAAGCCTAGTGTCTCAATCACAAGCAAGTAAATAGAGTTACAAGATGTAAGATCACCAAATATACAATAGTAAGGCGTCCCAAACATTACATATCCAGCTGATCATGAAGCTAGTCGTTACAAAATATGAGGACTAGCAAGAGTTTAGTCATACATGATCAATCCTAGGTTGCCAATCATGTTACAGCCCGTAGGCAGACAGTAAGTAAAAATGTACACGAGCTAACACTTGTTCGACGGCTAAACGCCTCAAAAGAATAATTTTACAACAAAGTGGGAGAGCAAAAATAAACCCACTCGTTGTCCTGGTTACGCCTGGTGTTCACCATCAGGCTGGAAAACCGGTAGATCCTCTGGAGCTGCTCTGGTATCTGGCCATACAAAACCAGCTGGGTCAGACCCCAGAAAGAGCAAGTGCCACAAAGGAGGCTTCACTTAGGAACTAAAACCAGCAAATTAGCACAAGAATAAAAATATAAAGGACAGTAATTAAAGAAAAGCAGGACAAGTGATATACGATGGGATAACCATGGGACTATTCAGATATCCAGGTTACAACCCGTAAACCAAATAAGGACCGGGGTTGTAATCCTTCGTCTGAACAGAACTTGGATTCTCCCACCATTTATCGGCAAGATAAATATAAGAAATCCGGACATATAACAATCTTGTACCAGATCAAGACAAGAATAGACTGGTAAACTCCATCCAACATTTCACGGCCAAGCAATAAGTACGGCTTGATACTTTAACTAACTAGGATTATCACAGGCCTAGTTACTAGCAAGATGCGGTGAGATTGTTCCACAGCCACAAGCCCTGCAGACCATCCAGGCTATCCAGACGCAAGTTAGAGTTGAATTCAAGTGGGTACATCGTCCAGGAAACGCATGTACCCTTAGGTGACTTAGAGAGTGCAACACATGACAGTGTGCTAGAAATGTGTCTTACTCGACGGCAGGCTACAGATCCCAAGTGGGGCGCCCAGATAACGGGATTGCCTGTGGCTGGGAAATCTCTTCATGACTACTGGATTTATTCTAGTTGTTAGCCTTAGTCGATTTCAGTGGGTACCCCTGACCGTGGTACTCAGGGATCCCCGTCCTAGACATGATGCAAGACAAGACGGGTTCATTTGTACAAGCACAATCGTCCACGGTGTCCAAGTTATTCAATCTTGTGCAACAGCATTTCGAGAAGTATCATGTCAGGTTTATCATGTCAAGAGTGCGCCACGACGGGCCACTATCAAGAATTATCATGTCAAGTTATCATGTCAAGTTTGTCAAGTCAAGTTATCATGTCGGGAGTGCACCACGGCGGGTCACTATCAAGTCATGTCATTTATCAAGGAGGGAAGAAACTTGAACAATTAAAATAATAATATAATATAATATATATATATTCTTGAAACCAAGGAGAAACTCTACAACTTTCATGTTGGGAGTGGGAAGAAATTCTGACCACAATTCACGCAAATAAGACATTTAAACAATCAAAGTGGGACCCATGTGGTTCAAAAGTGGGAGAACAAACATGCGGTCAAAGAGAGTGGGAGGCCACCCATGCGGCCAATATAACAAAGAGGGCATGAAATCAAGTAAGACAAAAGATAGTGGGACCCGCAATAATTGCAAGCTCCCACTTCAGCAAGCAAGTCAACTAAAAGAAGTTATGTGGGACCCCCACAATTAATGCATTAAGAAGTGGTACACGTGAACCCTTTAATTAATGGTTCACGTGGCCAAAATATTAAATAGTGGGGGAAGGGAGCCTATGCGGTTCACCTTAGATTCCATGCAAAATTTTCACATACAAATAATAATAAGGCTTAATTGCTAATTGCTACCCTCAACTATCACACTTTTTCAAGTTGATACCCTAAACTTTTTTTCGTAACAGATTGATACCTCAACTATTTTTTTTTTCAACTTAATACCTAACATTTTAAAAAACCCCAAAATACCCTTATCCCTTCCCTCCCTCCACCCCCTCCCCCACTCCGGCCACCCCCCCTGCTAGCTCCGGCCAACGCCGACCCTCTCCGCCGCCTGTTCCCGTGCCCCTCCAGCGCACGCGGCCACCCGCGCCCCTGGTCCAGCGACCACGCCCCTCCGCGGATCCCCCGACCGCCCTCCGGCCAGCGCCGCGCCGACCCAGCGCGCCCCCTCGCGCACACGGCCGACCGGCCTCCCGCCGACCGGGCCACCTGAAGCGAGCAGGGGGGGTTGGGGGGGGGGGAGCTGCGGCCGTAGCTAGCAGAGGGGGGGGCACGGGGGAGGGGGGTTAGGGGTAGGGGCATTTTTGTCCAAAATAATGTCTGGGTATCAAGTTGTTACAAAAAAAAGTTTAGGGTATCAACTTGAAAAAGTGTGATAGTTGAGGGTAGCAATTAGCAATTAAGCCTAATAATAATATTATTTAATGGCCCGAGGCCATGCGGCTCTTGCACCAAGCAATTATTAAGGCTGCAAATGTCCATGCAGCTCACCCTCACAATTGCTTACATGAAAGTACAAACAAATAATAATTAAATAAATAATGGCCATGCGGTTGGTTTATTTCCAAGCCCACGTGAAGGCTTGCCAAGCATGCATGCATTTAGCTCAGGCTAGTGCCTTTAGACATTAAGTTATAAAGCGAGGTCTTAAATGCAAAATGCATTAAGTTATAAAAAGGGGGGGGGGGTCTTAAATGCAAAAGTATTAGACTTTCAAGAGCCTATGTGGCTGATATCTTTTGGAAGATAAATTAAATACTTTAAGGGACTTAAATGCAAAAACGCATCTAATCCCATTCTTATGCGGCAGAGGCCTTTTTGGCCTTAAATGAATTAAATGCTATTAAGAATGTATTGATATATTCAGGAAAGAAAGCATTGAAATTAATGCTTTCAATGATGCATGCGGCTGGTAAGCATTTAACTAATGCTTTATAAGGTATGCGGCTGGATGAGCATTGAATTAATGTTTTTTTTTTACATGCGGCTGGAGCTTCCTTGGCCCCATTCATGCGGCTAAAGCTTCTTACATATATTTAATACACCACTACATGCGGCTGGGACTTTTCCAAGTGGCCAAAATTTTTAAGGCCAGCAAGTACATGCGGCTCTCTAGAAAATATTTAGTGCTACTGGCCAAAAAGGCCCATGCGGCTATGAAGTGACAAATTGCCATGTGGCTAAGCAGTGCCATATGCGGCTGAGGAATAACTTGCCACATGAAAATCTATGTGGTCAAGTACTGTGCTTCTTCCCCACTTGTCCGAGAAGAAAAATCATAAATCCATAGCTTCAAAGCTCCACAAATCCTTCATTCCAAACCCAAATTCGAACTTCCATAGGTCAAAATGGGGTAGAACGAAATTCTCCACAACATGTAACCATCAAAACTTGGAAATAATAAGGTTAAACAGATCAAACGCAAGAAATCCGAAAATACCATAAAGCTAGATCTACAAGAAATTAATCACCGAAATGAAAAGTGTTAAGTACTAAAGTGGGTTAGAAACACATGAGGAAGATAATGGAACAATAAAAAATGGGGTTCCTCCATGAAGCAAGATGCACTTGCCTAAGCTCTCCACTCTCTCTCTGGTGGTTGAAGAAGTAATGGAGAAGAAGAAATGAGTAATGAGTAATAATGGAAGAGAGAGAGTGGGATAGATATTTATGGTGGGAGTGGTGGTAGGTGGGAGTGGTTCTCCATAAAAAAAAAAACCAAGCCAAACCCACTAAACCGAACCAAACCAAGCCAATGCAATGCCATGATGAACCATGCAAATGCAACATGCAATAATAAATAAAAAAAATAATCCAAGGCTAACTAATTATGACAAACCAAAAATACGAGTCCGAAATACGTACACGTATTCCCAATACGTAATACGAGATATGGGCATTACAGAATATGCACAACAAGCATTGGTGTAAGCAGTCAGTACAGAGGAAGAAGGTTGGTTGACAAGATCCTGGCTATGAGACTTCTTCAGGCAGTGAGATATGTGATCAACAACCTGAAAATGAGATGTCTAAGGAGAATGCATATACTGAATAATAGTCCTCATAAGAAAGAAAATATCCCGACGAGTGACAGTAGATATATCAAGTTATCAATTTGCCAACAAGGCAATGATACTAATTAGAATCAGATAACAGAGAGTCTGATGCAGAGCCAAGAGATGAAAGCTTCAAATTTGCATCCATAAGGGCTAGCTTACACCCCAAATAGCTCGAATCGTGCAGAAGATCCATACAATACTTCTGTTGTGAGAGAATAAGGTTACTGCCACATCAGGCAACCTCGATTTCCAGAAAGTAACGAAGGAGACCAATATCTTTGATTTAGAAATGAGAAGACAATTGTGCATTAATCATGGAAATCCCAGAAGTGTTATCAACAATAATAATAATATTATCAACATAGAACAAAACAATCATTCTCCCCTGCGGTCAACAATGGGTAAAAACAGCAATACTCTAAAGACTAAACTCCTGAACTACCTAGCTAAACTTGTCAAATCAAGCACGAGGAGAATACTAAGACCATATACTAACTTGCGTAGATGACAAACAAGAGACTCTCACACGACTTCATAATCAGGAGGAGGTTGCATATAAACAGTTTCAACTAAATCATCATTCATAAATGCATTCTTTATCTCTAGATGATATAAAATCCATCTACAGTGCATAGTAAGAGAGATCAACATACTGATAGTGTTTAGCTTGGCAACAGGGAAAAATGTCTCCCTATAGTCAATTATATATTGCCAAGTAAAACTTCAATCAACAAGTCGTGCCTTCAAGCACTCAACAAAACCATCAGCAACTAACACAAGAATGGTCAAGTGGTAGAGGAATCAAATACCATAAACCATTAGACCAAAGGACTTGCATCTATTCATCCATAATGCCACCCTGGATGTTGATGTATCTCATGTACAGACGGAGGTATAGAAATAAAGGAAAGAATTAGCAAGATATTAATATATAACTTTCATCTAAGTAATTAGCGTGCAACCTCAAGAAGGCAATGAATGATATTTTGGAGGTTTGACAAACTTTGTTACGAGAGTCACAAGATATTAATATATAACTCTTGCCTTTATTTTATTTGTTTATGACATTTGGTCGATTAGATAATATACAACTCGGGCTTTTAATTGTGGTTTCTTTCATGCTTTAGATATATTGCTTTAATTGTGATTTCTTTCAAGTAGTATTGTCATTTATATATGCTCTATAGTCTACACATTACTCTCTACATCATTTTACTGGTATTATGTGCCTTTAATAAATGGTATTTGGTTTTTATATGTTATTTACATTGTGTACATTACTATGTACATCCGTTAGAGTTCTTATATAAAAATGTTATCTATATATAAAAAAATTAATGTGTTTTTTAGATTATTATAAAAATAAAATAAAACCTGTGCCTCACTTCAACGAGGCGCACGCCGGGCCTGCGCCTTTGGCATTAAGGGTATCTTGCATCTCACCAAGCGCCATATGCTACAACAACACTGCATCAAAAAGGGTTCCTTAGTAGAAAAGATGATGAAGAAAGAAAATTTGTGATCCTGAATCGCAATAAGCATACGTTAATCATATATCAAGAAGTAGAAATAATAAAGGTCCAATAAGCCTTACGAACTTTCATCTAAGTAATTAGCGTGCAACCTCAAGAAGGTGACGGTTTATACGTTCCATTGCACAATTTTTTATGGAGTATATGAGTAGGAGGTCTGATAGAATATGTCATGAGATGCACAAGTATCCTGAAAAGTTTATCCTAGTAGAAAAATGTGTACGAATGTAAGCAATAAAATTGGGAAATACTTGTAAGATTTGGGGACAATCATGATGATAAAATAAAGTCATACGGGAATGATGATCAATAAATATGACAATATAGAGAAATCCAAATAAACTTGTGGCTTATAAGGACCTCAAATATCATAATGTACCACAGAGAATGGACAGCACTTGTAGAAAAGGAATGTGTTAGTGTAGAATGATATTGTTTACCCAAAAATGCATGTTTCATACTAGAACTCAATGAATGAAAAATCAGGAAGCTTTCTTCGAATGATAGACAAGGGCCAACATAAAAATGTGTCATAACCCGCTCCCAAATATCATAATTTACTAGAGAGAATAGAACTTCACTTCTAGAAATAGAAGGCAAGAATGTAGAATGATGTTACCCAAAATGCACGTTTCACAATAGAACTCGGAGAAGGAAAAGGAAGCACCCTCCGAAGGATAGGCAAGGGGGCAAGCCCAAAGTCGTCGATACCAATTGACAGAAGAAAAAGATGACATAATAGGTGGTAGAGTATCCAATAATATAATCCATTTGCCTCCCGGCTCTGCCAAGAACTGCTCGTGTCTGAAGATCTTGAATCATAAATGAATGAGAGAAGGTGATGGAGTAGTTAATAACCTATAGTAGGTCGACTACGTAAACAAGATGTGAATTAGGAATATTAAGCACAAAATAGAGATAAAGAGTGAGGATAAGAGGCATTTTTCTTCCTCCAAGATGGAGTGGTTTCCCCATTAACCACAATAATAGACTTGAAAAATGTAGCATCCATAATGAGTACAGGCTGTAGATTAACATGATATGTCACACTCGATTCAATAAAGATCCATAAGTCGAACATGATATACCGAAGACAGAAGCAGAAGAGATACATCTACTAGACTGAGAAATAAGACGACGAAAACTATGCATCTTATGTGGTGAAAAATAATCAGAAGCCGAAATCAAAGAAGAGGACAATGCAGAAATAAGATCACAAAGTCGCCGTATATCTAGTGGTGACAAATAATCGAAAACTGTAGGCGAGGACAATGGAGAACCTTGCTCTTTACGCCCCAAGCCAAAGGGCGTTCAATAAGTACATACTCCCCCGTAACCATGAGTTGAAGAATTTGCCATAATACGTGCTAAGCCATAATGAAAGATAGAATATCGAGTAATTCAGTAAGTAAATAAATCCCAAAGGTAAAGATTATCACTCAATAGTCAAGATAGTAAACAAAACCCGTAAATCAATATGAGAAATCATTGCATACATAAGCGAGAGCCTATACAGTAGTTCAAGATAGAAAAATAATCAAGAGAAGAAGTGCACAATATTCATGCACTAATTGACTCTCATAAGAGAAGATGAATCCCGAGCCAAAAGTATGCACAAATCACCAAAGTACTATAATAGCCGAGTGAAGAAGTTCACAAATCCTAATTACTAAGTAACAGTCATACGAAAACAAAACACAAACAAACTCCATAAAGACATAGCAACAGAGCCAATAGCACAAGCCTACATGTAAATAATGCACCCACCACAAATCATATCACCAAGTAGCAATAATGCAACTCCAAGAGGTGCACCAAGGCATGAAGGGTGTAAAAGATCGACGTGTGAAGCGTAAGGCGTGAGACAAAGGCATGAGCCTCGTGATGGCGAGGCATACATTTATTCCCAAAAAAATAGAAATATTTATAAATCATATAGGAGTATATGTAATAGATATTGAAAGTGGATGTACTATAGCGGTTATTGGGCATGACTATAAATCATGTCAGAAAATAGCAAAATTGAAAATGAAAAACAAAGCAAAAAAAATCCAATAACGATAATGGCAATGGCATGTAATGGAAAGAAGAAACCAGAGCATGGGAAAACATAAGAAAAACGAAGAAAACCAACAAAATCCAATAGCATATAATAAGAAGAAGAATAAAAGAAAAGAGATCATGGAAACAGATCAAATTTGAAAAAGAAAAACAAAGGAAAATATTCAAATGGTAGATTATGAGAAGAAAATGAATAATAAGATATCAGAGCCGGGGGGCGGGGGGGGGGGGGGGGGGGGGGGGGGGGGGGGGATTGGAAGAGAAAAAAAACATAGGGAAAAAAGTTCAAATAGTAGATAATGATAATAAGAACAAAAAAGAGAGAATGAGAGTCCCTGCTTATAGGAAAAAAAAATGTAATTAGTAAAAAGAAAACGTAAAGCCTAATTTGCATGAGGAGCGTCTCATCACCAGCACATGAACCTCACTATAAGGCTCATTAAGACGTGCCTTACAAAGGATGCCTCGTCCCACATGTTCTGAGGACAAAGGCTGGAGCCTCGTGTTCCTCGGGCACGCTTTTGATAACTTTGCATGAGCCATATTTCAACTAAATGAACAAACAAACATAACCCAAGTAATATCTCACAGGGTTAGAGAGAAATCTTGTGAGCTGGAGCAAAAATGTCGCGAGCATATTCAAAATATCACCATCAGAACAGACTATGTTAGATATATCACAAGCATTAGTGTAGAAAAATCACGAGTCGGAGAAAATATTGCAAGTATTAGAAGAAAAAATCGCACGTCAAGAAAATATTGCGAGAAATTGTAGGTGTGCAACTCAGGCGGGCTAAACCCAAACCCGATCGGGTAAACCCGTTAATGGGTTGGGTTAGGGTTGAAGATATTCGGGTTCGGGTTCGGGTTAACATATTTGAACCCGATCAAAAATCGGGTTGGGCTTGGGTTCACGTGTTGGGTAACCCGAAGAACCCGAAACCCGACATATATATATATATATATATATATATATATATATATATATATATATATATATAGCCTAGTGGTTAAAAGAGATGCATGCGGCCCGAGCAGTCATTGGAACCAGGTAAATTGTTTCTGGAATCGCTTCCACTGGGATTCGAACTCCTGACTGCTCGGGCCGCATGCATCTCTCTTAACCACTAGGCTATATATATATATATATATATATATATATATATATATATATATAGGAAAATTCTACAATACATCCACCCTTTTGGGATGTATCGATACATCCAAAATATGGACCATTGGATGTTCATCCAACGGTCCAGATTAAATTCAGATTAAATAATGCAGAATACATCATTTAATGCTGATTTAGACTTTTGACCTGTTGGTAACTTGCTTTAGCAGGTCATTCTTCACTTTAATTTTTTCAATGAACACCCTAAATTAATTAACTTATATTTACTCTCTTAAAAGTCCATCCAATTTAATCTGAACCTTATTTTTTTTTTGGGTTACAGGCCATGGTAGTGGTGGTGGTGGTGGTGGAAAGAGAAACGGAGATGAAGAAGGAAATAAGAATCGGTTCGGATCGCGTCGAACGTCGTCGAGCCCTCCTAGAACAACGAGGAGTACCAGCTGCGCCGAGAATAATCGGTCCGCTTCGTGTCGGACGTCGTCGAGACCTCCTCGAACAAGGAGAAGTACCAGCGGCGCGACTCTAATTTTACTGCCCATGCCATTGTTAAAAATTTTATTTTTCATTTAATAATTTAATATTTTGTTAATAAAGCTACATGTCGTGGTAGTAGTGGTGAACTGAGGAAACCTGCTTCTGAGATCGGGCGGATTATTTTTTTACTTTTCTAATGATAATATTTTCGAAGAGAATATTTTTTTTGGACGGAGAATGACCGTTCTCTTTGCTTTTAACACGGAGAATGGTTATTCTCTTTGCTTTTAATACGGCAAATGAACGGAGAATGGTACATTTAGGACGGAGAATGGACGGAGAATACGGCGAATGGCCATTCACTTTGCTTTTAATACGACGAATGGACGGTGAATACGGCGAATGGACGGAGAATGACCATTCTTTTTGCTTTTATCACGGAGAATGGCCATTCTCTTTGCTTTTAATACGGCGAATGGACGGAGAATGGTACATTTAGGAAGCCGATAAATGCTCGTTCTCTCAAATCTCTTCTTTGTGTAAATTAAATTCAAGGAGGACACAATAACTAATTTTAGTTATTGCTTAGCATAGTCTGCTTAGTTGTTGTAAAATTGTGGTGTTGCTTCTGTGATACTTTCATCTTTAATCTCATGTTTTCTATGAATATGTGTTCTGTTTGATTTTGATTTAGTAATCTTTCCGTAATTAGTTTTTTTGTTTCATCTAACAATTTAATATTTTTGTTATAAAGCTACAGGCCATGGTGGTGGTGTTGGAAGGAGAAACGGAGATGAAGAAGGAAAGAAGAAGAAGTTCCGGTTCGCGACGGACTTCGTCGAGTTCCTCAATCAAGCGGAATTAAACCTCTTATAGAGTTCCTTAATTGAATTTGATCATGATAACCTTTTGTATTTTTCAAACGGCTAGTAGAATCTTTCTCGAGCCCTCCTCAATCAAACGGCTAGTAGATTCTTCCTCGAGCCCTCCTCAATCAAACGACTAGTAGATTGTTTGCTAGTCTCGAAATTTATTTGTCTTTCCATCTTCCTCACTTTTTGTACTTCTCTCTTGCTATATATACAATAGTTTTCTTGTTTCATAGTACTATTATTCATTCTGAAATACATAGAATAGTTTTCTGAAATACAATAGTTTTCTTGTTCTCAAGATGTCTACTCGTGTGGTGGGAAATGTAGAAGACGTAGAAGATTGGTTATCAGCTCCAAATGAAACCTTCATTCCGCGTATATTGCGCAAGATTGAAGAACATCTGTCGACGATTTCAGCTGATGTTGTAAAGATCAATTCTATGCTTAGTTCATTAAAAATTGAACAAATGAATTTATCTCGACGTTTTGAGAAGATTGAAGAATCTTCAGCTTTGAAGAAGGCATCTTCATCTGGAGCATTTAATAAAGTGAAGGTGGTTTTCGTTGAATCTTCTTCCGATGAGGAGGACGTGGAGCTACAGTCTCGTAGTAAAGCATTGGACCGAATGCTCGCATTGTCCCCTACAGAAGAAACTGACTTTAGCAGTTCTTCTAAAAGAATGCGTGAAAATTTATATCCGGTCACACCATCGAAAAGTTTAACAAGGGGTTCAACCTCGAAGCCTAGCATTTGTACCAGTGGTTCTTCCAGTTATTACGACTATATTTTTGCCGATAATAGACCTGACGAGTAAGTAATATGAGTTTTGATTTAATTCCAACAGTTTTTTCCTCCTAATTTATTCGTTTCTTTTCTTAGAGAAATAATATCATCTTGTAACAAAAACTATGTGTCTCGGTTTGAGATGAAGACCTTAGTTCCTTTAACGAAAATTAGCAATGGGGTATGTATAGAGAGTATATTTCTTCTTAGATGTCATCTATGTTTATTTCGATTCCATCGCTTACATTTTTAATAATTTATTCAGATTGTAGACATTGTCTCTGCTCTTCTCACCGCGGAGGAACGGAAAAGAACCTCCAATAAAGCTAATGTATGGTTTTTACCAATAAAGATATCGGTGAGTGAGCATTTTATTCTTTAATGCATATGCATTAACAATTTTCTCGTTTGTTTGTCCTTCGTAATGTATTAGTTGATGTGTATGTATAAAGAAACATTACCTCCATCCGACAAAGAGCTTCATCAAATATGGAAGAAGTACAAATATTTTCAGGATTACATGGGATCTTTAAGCACTTGTAACGAGGTATTAATGTATTTCTGTTTAAATATTAATCCTAATTTTTTGAAAATTTACTAATTTGTTTTACCTAATTAATTCTGATTCAGATTTACATACCTAATTAATCCTGATTCAGATTTACATACTCATTTATTAGGACTGTTGAAATTTGGGACTCACTTGCATCTAAAGATGATCCGATTCAAAACAAAACAGTCATAAAAGAAATAGTAAGCTCATATTCATCAATTTTTATGAATTGGGTACAAGATACGCGGTATACTAATATATATTGTATTCTGGTAATTGTAGTTTTCAAATTTGGATCTTTCTCGAAGAAGAGATTTTGAAGTTGAGAGATGCTAGGTTCAGCTTTTCTACTTTTGCAATAAAACGTCCTTCTTATGTTCCCTGCCAAGACAATTCTGTTGATTGTGGAATTTTTGTAATTGCATTCATGAAAGACCGATGTAGTCTAGACTACCGTTCTCGCAATATAAGTCTGAAAATATGTCGTCAAAAACTTCAACTTTTTAGAGCAATATTTTTGATGTTATGTTTGTTATAATGCAGTTTGATGCGGGAATGGAAAGACGCAAAGCTGCTGAATGGATTACAACTTCAGAGCACAATGAATAGCTAAAAGAAGTCCAATCTGAAATGATTGAATATGGAAGACGATGATTTTTTTTCTTCTTCTTTTATATCTAATGTATGGAAAACCCATAATGTATTATGTTCATTTGTTTTGTTGAGTTGTAATGACATTTTTGCCAAACGGCTTCGATTCTATTTGATTAAGCAGAATCATTTTTGCCCTTCAAAATTAATATAATTAAGCAGAAAGGAGTCTTTTGTCCTTCCATCGAATGACATTTTTGCCCTTCTAATTAATTCAAAACACCCCCGAACCCTTTTATTACAAAAAGAAAAAAACGGTTTCGATTCTTCCTCTTCTTCCATACTCCACTCTGTACTCAAACCTAGGTCATTCTCCTCCAAAATCTTCAAACCTTCCTTCCCATTCGCAATATTCACACCACGTCGGCATCAGCGGCAGAATCATCACCGGCAGCATCACCAATTAGAGAAGATGCACCAGTTACAGAAAATCCAAAAGCGATAGACGAAGAACAACCGAAACCCTATTCTAAGAAAGTTGCACAAAAGAAAAAGGAAAAAGTTGCTAAACAAAAAGAAGTGCAAACAGAAGGTATAACTTTGATTTTATGTTCGCAAATTCTGTATATATTACAAGAAAAATGACATTCTCCATCATAAAATGCATTTGAATGTTAAATTCTATTCGCCGTTTAATTTGGAACGGAGAATGGCATTCTCCGTCTAACTTGAAACGGAGAATAACATTCCCAGTGTTAAAACACATTAGAATGTTCATTCTCCGTTTTATTTTAAACGGAGAATGACACTCTCTGTGTCATTTGAAACGGAGAATGACATTCTCCGTGTTAGTATACACGGAGAATGTCGTTTCCAGTGTTAAAACCCATAAGAATGGTCATTCTCCGACCTAATTTTTTGTTTTTTTTTTGTTTTGTAGAAAAAATCTGTCAGGAATAAGGATTCAAGACTTTTCCGTTCTACCTTCAAGCCAATGCTAAATCTTATGGAGGAGGTCAATTAAGATGTTGGCCGTTTACCTGAGCCAGTTATTGGTTCCTTGAAGAATACCGGTTTCTGGAATTTTGTCGAAATTTTCTACCAAAACAGAGTTCACGTCTCCGAAGTAGCCAAGGTAACGAAAGGGCTTGAGAATTTAATTGCAAGTTACACAGAAGAAGAAGAAGAAGATGGCGTCGGGTGCTTTGAATTGAGCACCACTGTTAAAATCGCGCCAAGCGTCGACGATATGGCAGTCATATTTGGTCTACCGCTGAATGAAGAAAGCGATAATTATGTTTCTTACAGAAGATTGATAAAGAAAAAACAACATCAGCCCATACCACCAGCATCATTGAGCCTATGTAGAGATCACTTCACAAGATTGCTGACTAATACTAAGGGCAAACACTCAGAAGTCACGGATAAGGAAGTGAGAGACAAGTTCTTTGAATTGTTACGACGGCTTCGTGGTGGAGATAACGCTGTTAATCCAGATGATTTGGCCAAGCTAATAATCTTCCACTTGTGCCAAACAGTATTCTTCACAAAGTCTGGCGGTTCAAATTTGCCGTACAAATTCTTACCTTGGTAGACAGTGTGGACGTCATCAACAATATATGCTGGCCAAGGTTAATCCTGACATATGTAATGGATAGTATAAAGAGGAGTAGAAGCAAAACTGATTAGGGGAATTACTCAATGGCTTTCCACAAATTGGAAGGTTGCACAATATACTTCCTCTATTGATTTGCAGAACATAGTAAATTTGTGGAAAGGAAGTTCGTCACAATTCCTGATTACCCAAAAAATTTCACATGGAATGGGTACGAAATCTCAAACTTCCTCAAGGCCGAATATCACAACAAAATGAGATCGAAGATGATATTGGAAGATCTGGTTATACCTGTTGGGGAAGAAGAAGGGAAAAAAGAAGATGAGCCACCTATATAAGAAGTTGAAAAAAAGGGAGGAAAAACACCAAGAAGCAGGTGGGGATAATTTTGATGAACTTGTAGTCTTGTCTATGTTGTCTTGAACTATGAATTTGACTTTGTTTACTTATTATGAGAAACTTTAAATTTGGAGTATAATTTTCACTTTAGCATATTTTAATTCCTATGTTTTTTTGCGGTGACCGCCTAATATTAGAAGGCCGCCTAGGCCCCGCCTAGGCGCTAGGCGATAGGTGGCCGCCCGCCTACCGCCTAGCGCCTTTTACAACCTTGGTGGAAAGTCATTGAGTAATCCCCTTGTTCAGTTTTGCTTCTACTCCTCTTTATGCTATCCATTACATATGTCAGGATTAACCTTTGCACTTAGTATTAGCCAGCAATCTTGTGAAGTGATCTCTACACAGGCTCAATGATGCTGGTGGTGTGGGCTGATGTTGTTTTTCCTTTATCAATCTTTTGTAAGAAACATCATCATCGCTTTCTTCATTCAGCGGTAGACCGAATATACTGCTATATCGTCGACGCTTGGCACGATTTTAACAGTGGTGCTCAATTCAAAGCACCCGACGCCATCTTCTTCTGTGTAACTTGCAATTAAATTCTCAAGCCCTTCCGTTACCTTGGCCACTTCGGAGACGTGGACTTTGTTTTGGAAGAAAATCTCGACAAAATTCCAGAAACCGATATTCTTCAAGGAACCAATAACTGGCTCATGTAAACGGCCAACATCTTGATTAACCTCCTCCATAAGATTTAGCATTGGCTTGAAGGTAGAACGGAAAAGTCTTGAATCCTTATTCCTGACAGATTTTTTTTCTACAAAACCAAAAAACAAAAAATTAGGTCGGAGAATGGTCATTCTTATGGGTTTTAACATTGGGAACGGCATTCTCCGTGTATACTAACACGGAGAATGTCATTCTCCGTTTCAAATGACACGGAGAGTGTCATTCTTCGTTTAAAATAAAACGGAGAATGAACATTCTAATGTGTTTTAACACTGGGAATGTTATTCTCCGTTTCAAGTTAGACGGAGAATGCCATTCTCCCTCCGTTCCAAATTAAACAGCGAATAGAATTTAACATTCAAATGCATTTTATGACGGAGAATGTCATTTTCCTTGTAATATATACAAAATTTGCGAACATAAAATTAAAGTTATACCTTCTGTTTGCACTTCTTCTTACACTTCTTTTTGTTTAGCAACTTTTTCCTTTTTCTTTTGTGCAACTTTCTTAGAATAGGGTTTTGGTTGTTCTCCGTCTATCGCTTTTGGATTTTCTGTAACTGATGCATCTTCTCTAATTGGTGATGCTGCCGGTGATGATTCTGCCGCTGATGCCGACATGATGTGAATATTGCGAATGGGGAGACAGGTTTGAAGATTTTGGAGGAGAATGACCTAGGTTTGAGTACAGAGTGAAATATGGAAGAAGAGGAAGAATCGAAACGGTTTTTTTTTTTGTAATAAAAGGGTTCGGAGATGTTTTGAATTAATTAGAAGGGCAAAAATGTCATTCGATGGAAGGGCAAAAGACTCCTTTCTGCTTAATTATATTAATTTGAAGGGCAAAAATGATTCTGCTTAATCAAATAGAATCGAAGCCGTTTGGCAAAAATGTCATTACAACTCAACAAAACAAATGAACATAATACATTAGGGGTTTCCATACATTAGATATAAAAGAAGAAGAAAAAAAATCATCGTCTTCCATATTCAATCATTTCAAATTAGACTTCTTTTAGCTCTTCATTGTGCTCTGAAGTTGTAATCCATTCAGCAGCTTTGCGTCTTTCCATTCCCACATCAAACTGCATATAACAAACATAACATCAAAAATATTGCTTTAAAAAGTTAAAGTTTTTGACGACATATTTTCTGACTTAAATTGCGAGAACGGTAGTCTAGACTACATCGGTCTTTCATGAATGCAATTACAAAAATCCCACAATCAACAGAATTGTCTTGGCGGGGAACATAAGAAGAACGTTTTATTGCAAAAGTAGAAAAGCTTAACCTAGCATCTCTCAACTTCAAAATCTCTTCTTCGAGAAAGAGATCCAAATTTGAAAACTACAATTACCAGAATACAATTAGGGGTGAGCATTCGGTTTATTCGGTTCAAACCGAACCGAATAACCGAAAACCGAATAAGCAAAACCGAAACCGAACCGAAATGATCCATAACCGAATCAAACCGAACCGAATTAAATCGGTTCTATTTTCGGTTTATTCAATTTTTCGGTTTATTTGCATTTTTTTTTGTTAATATATATAGTAACTAAATATACCTAAATTTATTTAGTATATACCAATAGTATATACATATGCATATTCGGTATATACCTATATATATTAATACATGTGTGTGTGTGTATATATATATATATATATATATATATATATATATATATATATATATATAATTTTTCTAATTCGGTTTTCGGTTTTGGACCGAAACCGAAATCCAAAACCGAATAAGAAAATTTAGTATTTTCAAAACCGAAACCGAACCGAATTTTTTTTAAACCGAACCGAATCTCTTATTCGGTTCGATTCGGTTTTTGGTCCAAAACCGAATAATGCTCACCCCTAAATACAATGTATTAGTATACCGCGTATCTTGTACCCAATTCATAAAAATTGATGAATATGAGCTTACTATTTTTTTATGACGGTTTTGTTTTAAATCGGATCATCTTTAGATGCAAGTGAGTCCCAATTTTCAACAGTCCTTTTTTTAACCAGAACTCTTGCAAGAGTATAGTGTCCGTCCAAATAAATGGGTATGTATATCTGAATCAGGATTAATTAGGTAAAACAAATTAGTAAATTTTCAGAAAATTAGGATTAATATTTAAACAGAAATACATTAATACCTCGTTACAAGTGCTTAAAGATCTCATGTAATCCTGAAAATATTTGTACTTATTCCATATTTGATGAAGCGCTTTGTCGGATGGAGGTAACGTTTCTTTCTACATACACATCAACTAATACATTACGAAGGACAAACAAACGAAAAAATTGTTAATGCATATACATTGAAGAATAAAATGCTCACTCACCGATATCTTTATTGGTAAAAACCATACATTAGCTTTATTGGAGGTTTTTTTTTCGTTCCTCCGCGGTAAGAAAAGCAGAGACAATGCTTACAATCTGAATAAATCATTAAAAAAGTAAGCGATGGAATCGAAGTAAACATAGATGGCATCTAAGAAGAAATATACTCTCTATACATACCCCATTGCTAATTTTCGTTAAAGGAGCTAAGATCTTCATCTCAAACCGAGACACATAGTTTTTGTTGCAAGATGATATTATTTCTCTAAGAAAAGAAACGAATAAATTAGGAGAAAAAAACTATTGGAATTAAATCAAAACTCATATTACTTACTCGTCAGGTCTATTATCGGCAAAAATATAATCGTAATAACTCGAAGAACCACTAGTACAATTGCTAGGCTTCGAGGTTGAATCCCTTGTTAAACTTTTCGATGGTGTGACCGGATGTAAAATTTCACGCATTCTTTTAGAAGAACTGCTAAAGTCAGTTTCTTAATTATGGGACAATACGAGCATTCGGTCCAATGCTTTACTACGAGACTATAGCTCCACGTCCTCATCGGAAGAAGATTCAACGGAAACCACCTTCACATTATTAAATGCTCCAGATGTAGATGCTTTCTTCAAAGCTGAAGATTCTTCAATCTTCTCAAAACGTCGAGATAAATTTATTTGTTCAATTTTTAATGAACTAAGCATAGAATTGATCTTTACAACATCAGCTGAAATCGTCGACAGATGTTCTTCAATGCGCAATATATGCGGAATGAAGGTTTCATTTGAAACTGATAACCAATCTTCTACGTCTTCTACATTTCCCACCACACGAGTAGACATCTTGAGAACAAGAAAACTATTGTATTTCAGAAAACTATTCTATGTATTTCAGAATGAATAATAGTACTATAAAACAAGAAAACTATTGCATATATAGCAAGAGAGAAGTTCAAAAAGTGAGGAAGATGGAAAGACAAATAAATTTCGAGACTAGCAAACAATCTACTAGCCGTTTGATTGAGGAGGGCTCGAGGAAGAATCTACTAGCCGTTTGATTGAGGAGGGCTCGAGGAAGATTCTACTAGCCGTTTGAAAAATACAAAAGGTTATCATGATCAAATTCAATTAAGGAACTCTATAAAAGGTTTAATTATGCTTGATTGAGGAACTCGACGAAATCCGTCGCGAACCGGAACTTCTTCTTCTTTCCTTCTTCATCTCCGTTTCTCCTTCCACCACCACCACCATAGCTTGTAGCTTTATAACAAAAATATTAAATTGTTAGATAAAACAAAAAAACTAATTACGGAAAGATTACTAAATCAAAATCAAACAGAACACATATTATAGAAAACATGAGATTAAAGATAAAAGTGTCACAGAAGCAACACCACAATTTTACAACAACTAAGCAGACTCTGCTAAGCAATTCATATAAAATAAGGGATTGTGTCCTCCTTGAATTTAATTTACACAAAGAAGAGATTTGAGAGAACGAGCATTTATCGGCTTCCTAAATGTACCATTCTCCGTCCTAAATGTACCATTCTTCGTTCATTCGCCGTATTAAAGAAAACAAAGAGAATGGTCATTCTCCGTGTTAAAAGCAAAGATAATGGTCATTCTCCGTCCATTCGCCGTATTCACCGTCCATTCGCCGTATTAAAAGTAAAGAGAATGGTCAGTCGCCGTATTCTCCGTCCATTTTCCGTCCTAAATGTGCCATTCTTCGTCCATTTACTGTATTAAAAGCAAAGAGAATGGTCATTCTCCGTGTTAAAAGCAAAGAGAATGGCCATTCTCCGTCCAAAAAAAATATTCTCTTCGAAAATATTATCATTAGAAAAGTAAAAAAATAATCCGCCCGATCTCAAAATCAGGTTTCCTCAGTTTACCACCACCACCATGACATGTAGCTTTATTAACAAAATATTAAATTGTTAAATGAAAAATAAAATTTCTGACAATGGCATGGGCAGTAAAATTAGAGCGACGCCACTGGTACTTCTCCTTGTTCGAGGAGGTCTCGACGACGTCCGACGCGAAACGGACCGATTATTCTCGGCGCAGCTGGTACTCCTCGTTGTTCTAGGAGGGCTTGACAACGCTCGACGCAATCCGAACCGATTCTTATTTCCTTCTTCATCTTCATTTCTCTTTCCACCACCATCACCACCACTACCATGGCCTGTAACCAAAAAAAAAAATTAAGGTTCAGATTAAATTGGATGGACTTTTGAGAGAGTAAATATGAGTTAATTTAGGGTGTTCATTGAAAAAATTAAAGTGAAAAATGACCTGCTAAAGCAAGTTACCAACAGGTCAAAAGTCTAAATCTGCATTAAATGATGTATCCTGCATTATTTAATCTTAATTTAATATGGACCGTTGGATGAACATCCAACGATCCATATTTTGGATGTATACATCCCAAAAGGATGGATGTATTGTAGAATTTTCCATATATATATATATATATATATATATATATATATATATATATATATATATATATTGTTTCATACTAGTTAAATAAAAAGTTTAAACTATAATTTTTTTCACCCGAACTCTTCAGGTTCCTGTCCTAAATCTCATTTCAGTTTTATTTTGTAATGATTGAGGCTTGATTGTTATTTGATTATGCATTTAATATTACTCTTGTTTAAAATTATTTCAAATATCATTTTTGTGTCCGATAAACCCGATGGACCCGAGCCCAACCCGATCCTCCAGACTTGGTCTTGGACTTCATATGATGAACCCGAAGTCGGGTCGAGCTCGGGCTCGACCTAGGCTTATGATCTATCGGGTTGGGATCGGGTTGACCTCAAACCCGACCCAACCCGCCCGAGTTGCACCCCTAAGAAATTGTGACTTTACGAATATCTCATGCTACGTTGTCACATGCGACGCCTAGGCACGCCTATGCCGCCTAGGCATGGGGATTGGAGAGGTATCGCCTCGACATGGAAAAAAATTGCATGGATGAAGTTTTGCTCGCCTAGGCGCGCCTAAGCGCCCGCCTAGGGTCGCCCAATTATGCTTATTATCCTTACTTGATGTTGAATATTGGTTACTTTATATTTGTTGCTTCTTATATATTACTTTTATGCTTATTGCTTAATAATTATTGCTTGTTAGTTATACTACATATTTGTTGCAAGCATAATTACAGAATTTTTTGATTCGAAGTAATGGATCCTGGACGGGCGCATGTCGTCCAGCCTCGCCTAGCGCCCAGTATAACATAGATCTCACGTGATATATGCGAAAAAAATTTGAGTTTATGAATATCTCTTACAAATCTCACCATAAGATGTCACATGAAAGAAGAACCAGAGTTGTCTTCCATTGAGATGACCACTGGAGGCTTCATAGACGTAGTGGCTACTCGTAATCATCGTGGAGACGAGGTAGCGACCGGGTATTGATGGATCTGGTGACGGGAGAGAGCGACGTCGAAATCCGGCATCTCGAGCGGGTGGGTCTCGATTTAGGAGGGGGTAGCGTCGGAATCTGGTCTGGAGTGGCTAGGTTCGATCTGGATTAGGATAGTGGCAGCAACAAGGATCTCGTGGTGGACTTAGAATTTTTATCAAGATTAGGGTAGCGACAACAAGGAAGAAGTGGGGGTCGACTAAAGTTAGGGTTTGAGTAAATAACAGCTAGCCTTTGCTATAAATGTTTTAAAAACAGGTTCAACCATCAACCAGGTAACCTCAGTCCTGATTGCTCGGACCGGTTGAACCTATTAGTTCAAAGATGTTGATATGCTAATTATTTTCAAATTATATAGAATATATTTATATTTATATATTTATATTATTACTTTTATTAATATATTGTCTAATCTTAACATATTTTTATATACTATCATAACATCATTTCACAAAAGGGTTTATTAAAAAATACATAAGAAAGAAGACCAAAAGCTACATTTGTCAGACATTGCTACTATTACTTTTGTACGAAAAACTATACTAAATTAATTTTATTTGTTAAATTTTAAATTAGATAGACATTAAAATCAGAATCATTACAAATAATAAGTTTGCTAGCAACTGCACAGGATGTTGTGTTGTTACGGTCAAAATTGTCTTTTAGTATGGTGTTCAGGTTTGTGTTAAGTGTTGACTAACACAATTTTTCAAGTGCCAACTAACAAACTTTTAGAAAACTGTCAAAGTGTTATCCTCGCATCAGATGAGTACTATTATTGTTTCCCAATATGACATGTAAATGGATCAAAATAGTATTGAATACAGCTCTATCATCAAAAATTCAGTAGCCCAGTGGTTGGGAAATATGCATCTTACCTTAGCCCAGCAGATAGGAAATGTGCATCTTAACTGAAAGATCAATGTTCGATTCTTATTCGGGTCAATTTATTTTTTGGTAATAAATACATTAAACCCTTATGTTTCATGGGTATTACAAGGACCACCCCTATTTTGAAAATAATTACACGGACATCCCTCTGCTTTATGTTTTATTTTTAAAATAAGGGTGGTTAGTGTTATAACTTTCTATAGAAAATACAAAACATAGGGGTGGTCCGTGTAATTAGTTTCAAAATAAGGGTGGTCCCTATAATAAGTATGAAACATAGGAATAGTTAATGTAAATTGCCCTATTTTTTTGAAATTTAATGTTTACCATTAAACCGCTCGGTTAGGTCGAACCATGGTCAGGTCAACTAGTTTCAATGGTTCAATCCAGTTCACACCAGCTGGACTAATTGAACTTGGTTCATGATCCAACCGGTTCAACCGTTCGAGTAGAACAAGTTTGTAAACACTATTTGCAATCTAGTGTTAGGGTTTCAGTATTGAGGTGGAGGGAGGAGAAAGATAGGGTTGATGGATAGGCTTTTGGAACTAGGGTTAGGGTTTAGGGAAGATATTTTGGGATGGTAGAGGCTAGGGTTTGGAGGAGGTAGAACTAAGTTATCGCTCTGAAACTATGTTGAGAAGTTGGCTCAACATAATTGACTTAATCAATTTGGAATGGAATTACAATATATAAACAAAGGTAAGTCATCCTTCATAGTGTTTTTCCAAAAAGGGGCTGAAAGTGAACCTAATACAAAGGAGGCATACAAAAAAGATTCTCGTCTACAATCATGAAACTGCATATATTGCTGACAATATTGATGCCAAAGAAGAAGTTTGGACAACTGCTAGTAAGATAAGTTTTTGACAAGATGATACATGCATAGATTTGAGAGGTGAAGGGCTAGGAGTGGAGATGCGAACATCATGATCCATAGGAGTGTTAGACGGGAAACAACCAAAAAGTTGGTTTCCTTAAAGAGATATACTTCCATTGAGAGAGCAATAATCATTCTGGCAAAGCAACTTCGATGCCAAAAACTACCAAAGACAACCTAGGTCCTTTATGTGAAGGTGGATACAAAATTGGGGTTTAACTTTGGATATGCCAACAGTCAGATGATGATGGCATCCATCCATATAACCAAGGAGAATGATCATGTCCTAGAGTCTACAATGGATGAAGAAATAAAAGTCATCAACACTCCAGGAGAAGAAATTTTATGAACTTGGGTGAACTTGTCAAATCATGCGTGGGGATACTACTTGAGGTCATAAATGGACATGCGGAGATGAAAAATCACATTCTCCATGAAAACTCATAACTAGGAGGTTGTCACATATAAACCATTTTAATAAGATTCACATTGAGAAAGCTATCATGATCTTGATGTCAAGTTGATATAAGGACCACTAGCAGTTGACAGCCAAGCATTCTGTAAGAGTTTCAAGTATGTACCACTATTGTAGCTTCAGTCTAATAAATATATTGGGTGTACACCCAAAACCTATTTCTGGAGGCTAAGGCACCTTTTGGTTGTAAGAAGTTCGTGGTAGTTGGAAAAGTGGTAGACTGTAGAAAAGGTTATGTGGTGTAGGACCCATTTCCATTTTCTTTGAGTTCCAAGCTTAGTTCTTCAAACGTCTCCGGTTCTGATTTAATTTAAGCCCCTCTCTCCAAAGGACCCCTATCTTCTCAACAGCAACATGTCCCTCCAACTTCCAGTGTAAAGGAACTATGGGAGGCATTGTTAGACAAGTCTCCTTAAATTCCGAATCTAGTCCCCCCCCCCTCCCCCCTACTTCCTACTTCAAACCAAACAACATAACTAATAGAACTTGGTGAAAAAGCCCCCGAATTCTCCCAAGTTCCTTCCACTTGTTACAACTAAACGATCCTAACATGGAAGAAAATACGGACATAACCAAAATGAGAGCAATCGATGACTCCATGATTTCTCCCCACAAAGTGGGAGAGTTTGGAGACTGAATAGTTGGTTTGAACTGAAAGATTGTAGAACATTGTTGGTTAACTCCATCAAAGCATACTTCTTTGCAATTATAAACCAAAAGAAAAAAGAAATCGCCAGTTTAAGTCATTTTGTTAGTGTTTTGATACTTAAAGATCCTTATTGTATTTTTGTTACAAGTCTTGGTTATTTGTTAAAGTGGACTTGCATTTGTATATTCCTTATAAGAGAACTATTAATTTCCTTAAGGAGCCCACTTGGTCTAAAAGGCATTCCTGATGGATATTAACCTGTTGTGGTAACAGTTCATGTAAACAATATTCATAGTCATCTGTTAGTAAATTAGGAAACTTTTATTAACTTTACACACTTCTTATGCAAAATCCTTATAAGAATGCCAGAAGTTTAGTTTAGCAGTTTTAGCAAATATAGTTGATTCTTTGAGAAAATTCTTTTGAGGGTATTACATATGAAATTTTCATCATCATCCAGCATTCTCCAATCAGGATGGGTTGGAAAGGAGAGCACATAAGAAAGCTCTATAAAAAACTTGATGAAGTTTTTATGGCCAGCTGTCAACCTGACATCACCCCTCCCTTATGGTGCCAAGTCACCCCTCTGATTGGTGCCAAAATCCTAGATAATGCAGCTTTGAGCACGAGAGTACCACACATAAAACCTAGATGCATTTTTTGTGGGTTAGGTAGACCTTTTGGAATATGCAGTTTAAGTTACTTCAAGCAACCTCCAGTCATAAGATTCACAATTTTTTCAAAAACTAATCGCAAATAATTCGCAATTCTTCAACCAGCTGCATATATCCACGAACAATTCATCAATATGACATTATATTCGCAAATAAATCACATATTATACAAATTATTCTGCTTTGCTAGCATTAGCCAAATAAATATCCATTCATTATATGCCATGTGTTACCAATTCCTTTGCATGTGTAATTATTATCTGGGTAATAAATAACGAGCATGCACAAATAACATGACATATTAATAGTGCAATCCGGGTTTGTTATATGACAATGCCACATTTATTTAGGGTTTATAAGTGCACAAACACACCAGTGTTCTAAAAATCGGCCTAAGAGATTTTTGGGAATTTCTTTTTATCCGCGGCCGCCTAGGCACTATGCGCCCACCCGACTAGTGCCTTTTACAACCTTGACACACACACACATGTATATGTGTGTGTGTATACACACGAACTTTTTCTGACGCCGAATTTTTGCTGAAAATCCGACTTTCAACCTCACCAAATTATTCCTGAATGCCGAACTTGTGACTATGCAAAGGAGCACCATCCAAGTTCCCCTAGACTATAAAGAGTCTAGACGAAGATGTAATCATGTAATTCCTTATGACTTTTCTCCTTCAGTTGCATATTTTTATAGAGTTAAATTATTCAGATCTATTGTCCAAACTTGCTAGGGGCATGCAATTTTATAACATCATAGTTTATAAAAGCTCCTGCATTCGACTCTCAATTAATCTAGAGAACCATACACTACATCAGAATCCAACAATTAAACAACTTTTAATGGGCGGAGGCTGCATGGCATCGGCAGATGTGTTAAAAGGTAAAGGGAGCCTATCATGATCCCCTCTTAACCATTGCACAATTAGGGATCAGTTTCACATTCTGAGGTTAATGGGTCATATGAGCAGCAAAAAAGACCATATTGGTGCCATAATGAAATAGAAGTGAAAAGTAAGATTGGCACCTAAAAACATAAATGAAAAAAACAAAATTGTTGAACCTATGAGCTGCACTAAAAAACATACACAGCAACAAAATAGAAAATGTGCTCAAAGATAATATTTCAAGTTTCAATTGGGTGATAAACCCAGAACATTACCAAACTATACTAGTAATTAATAAAAGAAAGTAGAAAGCTAACATTTGTGCTTAGAAATAGAGATGCATGTTAAGTTGGAAATAAAGTAATTTAACAAATATTTGAGCTAAAGTTTCTTTAGAACCTCCAATCAAGTAACATTTCAGAGAAAAGTATCACTTTAGGGGCTTTAAGTACTAGTATTGGGTTTTGACATGTACATGTGCATCTAAATCCTATATGGAGCTCTTACCTCTAGTTTTATTAATGAATTGGATGCCAGTCCATGAAAATGATTAACACATGATCCTATAGAACATTGTGTACTTACATATTCTACGAGGAAACAAATCCTGAATCCACCAGACTCCCTACCTTTATCACTGTTTCTACATAAAGATAACTGACGTTCTATATAATAATAACTATAATTGAGTGAAAAGGATCATCATGAGGCAAAGATGACCTTGATCCATGATTTAATTGAGTGTAAGTTCACAAAACGCATCTGTAAGTATCTGTGGTTGGTCCTTAGAAGCCATATGCAGAAGCGGGGGCGGGGGCGGGAGCGGGCGAACGCGACTACTTAGAAGAGTCTAAATTTGGGAGCGTGATAAGAGCGTGCGCTAATAAAAAATTTATGTTTATTAATTATTGTTATCAAAACTTATAAATATTTTACTATTTATTAGAATTTATAAAGTTCAATTCAATGTTTCAGAGAGATCATTTGCATGTTGATTTTTTATGATATCAAGGTAAATTATCTTGAGTTTCTTGGTACTTTGACAAACGTATATTAAAAATCTTCTAACTTTCTTCCCAAAATTTATGTCCTCTTTTAAAGTTATGGTTAGGAAGCGCTCATGTCGTCGGAGAAACACGCTCCCGTCGCCGGATAAACGAGCTCCCAAGTAAGAACGGCCGAATCGAGATTCTTACTAAGATTCATTGACCTTCTAGGAGTTTCTAGCTTCTAAGGGTTGGTCTCAAATTTACTAACCACAATAAAGGCATTTGTAAGATATGCTTGCCATTGTGGTTTCCCTCAATTTACTACTCAATAAAGGAGGTTGCAAAGTTACAGTAAGGAATGGACTCAAAAACATTAAAAAAAACTACAGTAAGGAATAGCAACAGGTAACTTGTTTGAGCATGATAAAACTTCAGTAATATGCACATGTTTGCTTTTATTAAAATCGGGTGGGCAGGGAAGGTACGAAACAGGATCCTAAAGAAAACAGGCACCTTATTAAGTATAGTCCTTATGTATGTCAAAATGTATGTACATACAAATATACAAGTCTTTGACTTAGAGAATTATTATAAAACATAAAGCTTCTAGACTTCTATTTCCCCTAATACACATTACTTCCGTATCAATAACCATACAACATTAATGGTTGGAACAAAAAAACCAATGTAGCACTACTTCCAGATCCCCCAGATAATAGGCATCCCAAACTCAAAGCATTCACCTAACATATGTAGTTTTGAGGAAAAGCATATTCCAGATAGATGGCTATTAGAGCAACACTATAAATGGTATAATTTAGGTTGCAACAGAAAGGTTCTATGAAGATGAGATTTTATTTATAAAGTACCTGCAAGGTCAGGATCTGTGCGAGTAAGCTTTAACCAGTCCATTTGGCTATACCCCTTCTCGAAAGGAACCTTTGCTCTTACAGCAGGCTTTTTCATCGTGGTCTTCTGTCCCTGTGACCCATTTACTGTATCACCCTTTGTTGCAACCACTGTTGGTGTTACTGATTCATTCAGTTTCAACTTTTGTGGTATTGTGTCGCAGTTATTATTTGATGGAGAAGCACCAGGCCCTATAGACTTTAAATTTCCATTCTCACTTGAGTTTACATCCCGACTTGCACCATTAGAGATATTTTCATTGAGAGCGATTTTGCTTATGTTAGGAATTTCTTTAGGTGACTCCAAATGATCATCATTAGCTGGTAAACCAACCTATACAGAAAAGAGGCCCTGAAGTTCTTAGATAGAAAAGGCAATAATAATTTATTAAATTATAACATCATGTAACTAATAGAGAGAGAGAGAGATCATTTTTCCACAAGTTGAGAAAAATATATGTTTTGTACAAACTAGAAACAGATGAAGAAATTTCATGGATCATAATCTAAAATATTACATCAGACTATCTAGCAAACTAGAAACTGATCAAAATATCTAAGTAGAAAGCTCAAATCCTCCACATTGAGCTTGTAGGCAATTTAAATGCAGAAACCTCTCAATTTGAGATTTCATGAAATTATAATGTAAAATAAGAATATTTTCCATTTCTGCACGTGTTACGTAGGGTCCGTTTGGGATTTAGTTTTACAAGAGTTTTGAAAAAAAATCATCTATCATCATAATGGGGTTGGCTATGGAGAAGCTACATACAAGATTTCAAGTCTTCTTCCAACATAATGGGGTTGGCTATAGAGCATAAAAAAGCTACATACAATTTCACAAAGTTTTATGACTGGTTGTCGACCTGACGTCAACCCTCTATGTTGGTGCCAAATTCCTAATTAAGGTAGCTATGAGCAAGAGAAGGACATGACATAAAACCTAGGTGGCCAGTTGGCATGTGCGTAGAGCTACCACTTGGATTGCAGTTTAAGCTCATGCAACCAAGAAGCATCCTCCAAGTTCCCATAGACTATAAAGAGTTCAGACAAATATAATATGACATAGTTTGTTGTCGGGAGTTACATTCATCTCTATGATACGTTGTGACAAAGAGTGAAGGAATGACAATCCCGAGATAAACACACAGTTTTGAAAATAGAGTTTTGATAAAGAAAACCAAGATAAGCAAAACAAAAAACAAAAAAACAAAAAAATTATGTTTGACATTTGGTTTTGTAAACCAAATGTCAAACGCATTTTTTTTGCTTATCTTGGTTTTCTTTATCAAAACTAAAAGTGTTTGGGCATGAATAATAATAAGTGTTTTGTATATGGAAATTAGCAAACAAATGTAGGCTTAAATTACGAATGTATGTTCCATCTATAAATCTAATTTTTAAAATTTCATTCAAATATAATGTAGCAAATCTTAAATACAATACATCTAATCCAATCCAATCTATAAAATTTCATTGAAATATAATGTAGCAAATTTAGAAATAAAATTATGACCCAATCCAATCTATAATTTAACATATAATTGATTCCAAATTTTAGTATAGACTAATCAAATCCATAATTTTTAATAATCTGATCTATAATTTAAAAACCGACCAATTTAAAATTAATCTGATTTGATCTAATGTATATCTAATAATCTTCTTAAAGAAAAAGAAAGAAATTGACAAGAAATATTATGTACATATATGAAAGGAAAAATAAAGAGTAGGGATAATCTTGTCCAAATTTATTAGTTTGCAGTTCACTTCTGGTGGACGAGTTTCTCTTCCTTCTCCAAAACAAGAAAAATCTTCGTTTGGTTTAGCCAAAACCAAATCCAAAACGATGCTCACACAAATTAAACCAGTTTTGGCCTCAAAACTCGGTTTTGGGACGTCAAAATTGAGTGCCAAACCAGACCTTACTACATGACCATCAAAGATGATAACTTATGCATACAACTTAGTATATAAGCTCCATTTTCCAGCTTTTGCTTGGGATGAAGGATCCATCCCAGTTTGGTTAGACATTGGATCTTCAGTTCTATTCAGGTTTATCTTTCAAACCAGCTCTGCAATGTTGAACAAACTTATTTACATCACAATTGCATGATCAAGCTATTGTTTGCTGTTGTGTCTTAGTGACAGTTAGACCCGACATGTTTGTATGTATATGTGTGTGCGTATAGAAGTTATGATACACAAAAGATGAATTCTACGAGTTCCACAGGCACTTGAGAAGTACATGGTGGACCATGCAACAATCTATACCATTAATCATTATTTGAGGTATACTTCTTTTTTCAAGAAATTCTTAAAAGACAGAACTCTGTGAAATTCACTGTAGTACCATTTGAGGAACAGAGGATAAGGAGAACAAAGGTGTAGAGATAAAATGTCTAAGTCGTGCTCAGACTTCACACTCCAACCTTAGTCACAATTTGCAGCACACACTTCCTTATATACCCAGTATGACATGTATGCACCACATGCACACACGCACACACACACGTACCAAGGTTTGCAGGAAGGGTATCTGAATCGGTATCAGACCATTCCTATGAGTATCGGGATCGGCAGTATTGGCAGTATCAGAAGTTTAAGATCGGAGTATCGAAATTTTGGTATCGGAATAAATAACTATTAATACTTTAGAAAATATATTTTATACATATAGGAATAATTTTAAATATTTCCACTGTTGTTTCTTAGTAGTTTTGAAATTGAATAAAATAGTAGTCACCATTGTCGATTGGTTTACATGTGATAGATAAGTTCTTCTTTTACATGTCTTTATAATCTTACTATGCTTTTACACCCTTGCTGATCGGTCTTTTTCGTTCAATTTTCTTTACCGAATTGATCAAAATAGAGACCCCCAATGTTGGTATCGGTCAATATTGGGTATTGGTCGGTATCGGATTGGAACATGCCAAACCGTATCAAATCGGTATCAGCCAATACTACAAACTATGACACATACACACATACACAAACACATATATAAAGAGGCTTTAAAACGGCTCAAAATGAGCAATCTAAGTCGTATCTATATCATTGCGTAATTAAGTAAATATAAAGAGGCTTCAAAACGGCTCAAATGAGTCATCTAAGCCGTATGCATATAATTGTATAATTGAAAAAAAAAGAATAGAAATAAAATAAAACACACGAAAGAAGGGAAAAAAAAACTAAATTAAAGGAAAGAATTTTTTTTCTATTTTCTTCTTCAAAACCAAAAACCCTTACACCTCCAAAAGTCTTCTTCACAAAATCATAGCAAAAAAAGGTACCAATCATATTGCCTAAAACAAGAGATTTTTTTACGATAATTACCTGCGTAAAGAACACGTGACGTGCATATAACTAGTGTGTGTGTGTGTGTGTGTGTATATATATATATTTATTTATTTATTTATTTATTTATTTTGTGAGATATCCGGCGTTACGTACGGGGACTTTGTGTATGCTGCATTACACGCCTGTTGGGCCCACTGCCGCCCCCCCCCCCCCAACCCAACTCTCACCTATTAAATGGAAGGAATACTATGCCACCGTGGCTCGATCCACTGATCTTCCGCCACCTAGTCGGGATCTTATACCTCTCCTCAATAACCACAAGAGTCACTCGAGTTCGGTTATATATATATATATATATATATATATATATATATATATATATATAAAAAAACCGACGCATCTTCGAGGGGCTTATGACCCCTCCTGTAGGCATCCTCCATAACATTGAGTTTGATGTAAAATCTATGGAGAATTGATGATTGGGACACCCACTCTGAGTGTATGATTGTATGATTATATGTTGAGTTGAAATAAAATTTACCCTTTTCCATATATATATATATATATATATATATATATATATATATATATATATATATATATATATATATATATAAAGAAAACAGACAGATTTCATCGTATCAAGGCATCCTCCGTACCTGGCAAAAGGTGAAGTCACTAGCGTCACCCATATTTCACCTTCTCAATGTAATAGCACCAAAAGGTTCCCTTCTTCTGAACTACATAAAATAATAAAATAAACAAAGCATGCTCATTAAACAAAGTTGAGATAAAACTTAAATGCTGGTACAGCCAAGGTGAATGTTCATATTTAATGATCAAAAGGATGGTAACAAGAATAGCAAAGGTGAAATTAGTACAAAATTTAAGAAGAATGGAAAAGGTGAAACTACATATCGACAGGGGCGGCCCTGATGTTTTTTGTGCCCGGGGCAAAAAATA
Organism: Iris pallida; assembly: GCA_029216955.1. Lineage (NCBI taxonomy): Eukaryota > Viridiplantae > Streptophyta > Magnoliopsida > Asparagales > Iridaceae > Iris > Iris pallida. Next base: position 15,092,007 of record JANAVB010018599.1, read on the forward strand.
AAAAAAGTCCCTTCCTAAATACTTGACTAGTTGACTCGGAAAGTCAAAAAATTTATAACAAAACAACTAAAATAATCAAATATTCTAACAAAGTAAAACCATCTTGCAATAATTTGAAACAAGTACAAAATTAAGAAGAGAGCACTAAACTTTGTCTACTAACATTTCAAAATAAAAATCATCTATATTGATTGACAAAATTAAATCCAACATTATCCAAAACATAAATCTTGTCCAGCAGCTTCATCCCCAGCAACATTTCAAAATTATCACAAATATTTTTTTTTGTTCAGGACTGGGATTGTCAGTACCATTCAACTCTCTTGGCGTTGTGATGTTGGTGCAAAACACAACTTTAACAAATCATGATCCTAAGATTCCTAACTGGGATTGACAGTACCATTCAACTCTTCTACTCTACTGAGCAAATATTGTGATTTCACTACTACTAGGTTACCTATGTAGCCAAATGCAAAATTTTGTCAATAACAACAGTAATTAAAAAATTTATTTCTTATTGTAACAATACAACAAACAGTTAATAGACATTAGACATTAGCAACACATGAATAACTGATTGATACATTTTTGATATAAACAAATAATTTGAATAAATTAAACAAGAGAAAAAAAAAAGACCCTATCTAATTATCAAAATTTATTACCTCCTTAAAGAGTTGGAAATTAGTTGTCAAATCTTCCGACAAATCATCCGACTCAATATCGCTATTGCAAATGTCTACTTCGATTATCTCTGTGACAAAACCTAAAATTTTCTCTCCTCTCTCATATAGAACTGTACTTGTAGAGTTGTAGATCGGAAGAGAGAAATGAGGTGAGAATGGATTCATCAATCAATAAATAGAGAAAATATGGTATTGTAGAATTTATTTTTTTCGAGAAAAGAAGAGACTTTACCTGACTTAATGATTTAGGCTTTTTCTAAGGGCACCACAAGTTTTACTGGGGGCGTAATTTTACTAGGGGGCGTCCCAGGTTTGAGAAACTTTTACTGGGGGCGTCCCGAAAATTACTTGGGGCTATCCCCCCCCCCCCCCCCCCAAAACCCTCTCTTTCATTTCATTTTCATTTTAAAACTCTCTCTCTTCAAAACCCTCTCAAAACCCTCTCTCAAAAATTCCTCTACTCTCCAAAACCCTAACACTCTCTCCATTATCCACTCTCCAAAACTCTCTCTCAAGAACCCTAAGTCTTCCAAGATCATCAATGGCACCGAAGAAGAACCCGTCATCACAAGCTAGGTATGTTTCCTAATTATTGTATAATTTATTTTACATTTTAAATTACATTTCGATTCTTTGAGAAATCTCTTAAATGTCATTATAAATTAGGTTAGAATAATTCAAAGTACATTTCGAAATCGAAAATATCATTTTTTTATCGTTTAAACGTAACCTAACTGCGTCTGGTCGTCGTCCCTAAGGACTGCAGACGACGGGGCAGTCCTAATGTCAAACAGGACTGCCATGCAGTAGGCAGTCCTGTTATAAAACAAGACTGCAGACACCCTGGCAGTCCTGTTATAAAATAGGACTGCCATCTCTCTGGCAGTCCTGATAGTATGATGGACTGCCAGGAGCATGGCAGTCCTGAATGTCAACTTCACAATTTTTTTTACATCCATTATTTAATACTAACCCTATGTTGTCCTGTAGTCCTGTGGCCGCTCCCAAAAGAAAGCGACCCCCCCCCCACCGCATCCTTGCGCAGGGAACGTAGTGACCGGCCTCGACCTCTAGAGAGACCAATCAGAATTTCAAAACCGCAGCGACAAGGGGAACAACCACACTCCCATTCTCGTTCGAAGCAACGAGGTCCTCCTAGTCCTCCGTCTTCATCCGATGACGATGACGTACCTATCAGCCAAATTCTAGGCCGAGGTGGTTCTGGTGCCGGTCCTTCTGAGGATCCTGTCCGTACGTCCGGTGTCGGTCCTTCTGAGGATCCTGTTCGTTCGGCTGATGTCGATACTTCTGAGGAGGAGGAGGATGTTCGTCCCCCGGGTTGCTCAATGTTGTTGTCGTTCGACAACCACATTGCTTATGATATATGGAAGAATCCGGTAAGTATATTATGTTTGTAAGTTTCCATTTATATATATATATATATATATATATATATATATATATATATATATATATTTTTTTATATATATATATATATATATATATATATATATATATATATATATATATATGTTTGTAAGTTTTCGTGTATATATATATATATATATATATATATATATATATATATATATATATATATATATATATATATATTTCATAATCGTATTTTTATTATCTTGTACGACATACAGGAGAGCTCTCGTATTCTTAGGGCTGTGAGTCACGGGCGGAAGTGTGTTGCTTGGTCTCTTCACCATTTACTCGATGACGTCCAGTCCAAAATATTTCCTACCGGTCTGCATAATTTGGCTAGATATGCCTACAAGACGCAGGACAGTGCTCTCATATCGGCCTTTGTGGAGAGATGGCATCCGGAGACGAACACATTTCATCTCCCAGCTGGGGAGATGACCATTACCCTGGATGACGTCTATCAGATATTGGAGTTGCCGGTGGAGGGCCGCGCCATGACAAATGAATATTTATGTACCGAGAAGGATCTCGAGTGGTATGATCGTATAGTTGATTTTGTAGAAGCGAACCTTGGGGTGGAGGCCACTACCTTTACAACCCTGCCGGGCTTCAAGAAGTCGTACGGCATTCCTCTGTCATGGTTAGTGGAGAATTTCAAAGACCCGCAGGATTGGGATGATGAAACTGTTGAGAGGGTGGCCCGGGCATACATGCTCTTCATACTTGGATCGGTTGCCATTCCAGACAAGTCGGGAACCTCTATACATGCTAGGTATCTCGCGAACCTATCTGTTATATTTTACATAAGTACTTCAGCCAAATTTTTGACACGAGTAGCATATTTTACATGCTAGGTATCTCGCGAACCTATCTGTTATAGACGACGTAGGAGACATATCCTGGGGCAGCGGTATACTTGCTAACCTTTACCGCGAGCTTGGTATAGCTTCCCGTGTCAGGACCAAGACCATGGCGGGATGCCAGACTCTACTCCATGTAAGAAAATTTCTAACATTTTAAACTAATATACTAGCTAGATTATGTTGTTAATTTACTGACTAGTCATTTACAAATTGTATAGGCTTGGATATACGAGCACTTCCCGATGCTCAGGAGGGGTGAGCTGAACCCACGCTATGAGGAGCACCTTCCTAGAGTGTGTCAATGGAAGCCAACTCAGCTAGAAACTAAGAGTCATAAAATGCTGGTTTCCATTCGTGATGCTCTGGAAAATTTGGTGCCAGAAGAGGTTAGTTGATAGCGCGTAGATAGCGTAGACTATTTATGGTATATTTTTTTGTTGACTATTTTCTTTTTACTTTTGTCCTACAGATAGTTTGGCACCCATACCGGGATCTCCGGCAACAAAATCGCCATCTGCAACCAGTATCTCTATTTCATGGTATGATCACATGCTATGATATTACTGAGGCTTACATGTCTGATAGAGTACTGCGTCAGTTTGGCCTCGTACAAACCGTGCCGCAGCGCACATTAAGGTTATTGGAGCCTCCGTGTGGGACCCAACCTTTGAACTACAAGCCGCCCTATTTCGACTGGGTGACCGACTGCTACTCCGAGTGGCAACGACATTTGCTGGGGGAAGAACTTCAACAACCGGTGCAGGAGATGCACGACTGCAGCGACGACTACATGCCGTACTACTTGGCAGTCGGACATCCTAGGTTGTCGAACCCTAGAAATCCAGGGCCCGTTGCCTTTGGAGCTATAGGACCTCTGCCTCCAAAAAATGTCCTGTATGCTTCATTGGTCAGGATGGTAAGTTTATAAATTATAGTTTATAACTAATTTCAAAGTGAACTCTCTTCATTGACGTTTTGTTATAATTGACAGGCTACTCGGGTGAAGGCTTTGGTGAAATCCATCCGATCGGGCTGCCAGAACGATGAATGTGTTAATATCGTGAACCAGTTGGATCATATCGACGACACTGTCGACTTTTCTTTCATGCAAAATCGGGAGGCGCGTACGAAGGCCCGGCATGATCACTGATTTGATTTTGATGTTGTATTTTGGAAATTGTAATGTTTAACTTGTTGGATATTGTGAAGTTTAACTCTATTATTTTGGAAATTGTCATGACTATGGAATTGAGGAAATTGTGATGTTTAAGATGTTTACTATGGAATTGAGGAAATTGTGATGTTTAAGATGTTTACTTGTCATGTACATTCAGTGAATTTAATTGTCATGTACATTCAGTGGATATTGTGATGTTTTGCTTAGGACTGCCAGACCACTGGCAGTCCTCATTCACATTAGGACTGCCAGTTGTCTGGCAGTCCTGATGAAAACTCACTGTGTGTGAGTTTTCACTCACACACAGAGAGTTTTGCTTAGGACTGCCAGACCGTTGGCAGTCCTAATGTGAATGAGGACTGCCAGTGGTCTGGCAGTCCTGATGAAAACTCACTGTGTGTGAGTTTTCACTCACACACAGAGAGTTTTGCTTAGGACTGCCAGACCACTGGCAGTCCTAATGTGCATTCACATTAGGACTGTGTGAATGAGGACTGCCAGTGGTCTGGCAGTCCTGATGAAAACTCACTGTGTGTGAGTTTTCACTCACACACAGAGAGTTTTGCTTAGGACTGCCAGACCACTGGCAGTCCTCATTCACATTAGGACTGCCAGTGATCTGGCAGTCCTGATGAAAACTCACTATGTGTGAGTTTTCACTCACACACAGAGAGTTTTGCTTAGGACTGCCAGATCACTGGCAGTCCTCATTCACATTAGGACTGCCAGTGGTCTGGCAGTCCTGATAAAAACTCACTGTGTGTGTGAGAGTTATCATCAGTTTTCACACAAGTACTTCACCCAAATTTTTGACACGAGTAGCATATTTTACACAAGTATGATATTTCAATAGCAGACAGGAAAAAGTTGAAAACAAAAAACATATATTTGGCTTCACATTTCAAAATAATATACTTTAATGTTTACAAAATGGGTAATCCATATACTAAATCTTTACAAAATGGAACATCCTCTGCCTTCAGAATGTGAAAACTTCATCCAGTTGATTTCGACGTCGTAGTGGCCAACCGGTAAGTCTCTTGGCTCCTCCATCTGCAACAGTCTCCTACAATGATTGATTTGCTGATCAAAAGGCCCGGTCCAGGACTTCGCTTCTGCCGGTGCTAGTTTGTACCAAACTGTTGTAGGTGGAGGAATCGGAGAATGACCGATCATCCTTAGCATGACAAAGTGATCTTTGATTTGACCTATAGTACATAGATTGCTTTGTCTGTGCTCCGCCGGAGGAGAGCACATCGGGAAAAAAGTATTGCGAATCCCCGCCAAAAAAAGTACAACAGGGATCCGGTACCGATTAGCAAATAAATACAAGGCAGACGGGACGGACATGTAGTGGTCTGGCCCGGTAACACTGTCAGTGCAAGGAATACTTGTCAACAAACTTGCAACTGTTTCTTCGCTTAGGATGCGGGAGTATAATGGAAGACGACTCTCTAATTTCTCGTACAGCTCCTGCCTCACTTGCCTCCATCCGTCTTTGTCAGAATAACCGGGATGTATTGCAAGCACATGAAATCCGCAATGGCCATCCCCCGGGACATCAACAATAGACCAGATGTAACTGCGAATCTCTGGATGAAAATTGTGGATATACAAACGCATCGTTTGACTTTCCACAGTATCTTCGTTTGCAATATCTGTTTTCTCATTTTTTCCGGCGAATGACAAGCTTGCTCTTCCATGCAGGCAGAACTCGCTCTAAGCTTCGTTCAATATGCTCGAAGGATGATGGATCTCTTTTGGTTGACTCAAGCCTTCTCTTCTGTGAACTACTCATTCTTGTTGGAGGCCTGCCCTTAGGATTAGAAATAATGGACGGCTCGTGCATTCTTGTAGTCACCGGACAGGCAAGTTCTTGGATTTTAACCTCAAGGCACTCCCGCTCTGCTCCTTCTGAGGCACACCACCGTGCGTGGAGAAGTTTTACTTGTGGCAAGGAGAAGAAATCACCGTGTGTCTTCACCACGGGCATTATAGACAACTGCCTCCAACGTTCATCGACAGCAAGAACTGGAATAGGAATGGACTGACGACGATATTCATTAATCTCATGGCCACAAGGGAGGCCGAGTGTATGTCGATGTACACACCCGCAAACCTGAGGATCAAAGCCGACAAACTTTGACCTATCAACCTCTTCAAATATGAAATCCAACGCCTTGTGAGAAATGACACGCATTAAAGAATCCAAGAGGACTTCCTTTCTATGCTCATGCTTGACAATATTTAAGCTCATCTCAAATGATGCCTTGATTTCGTTCACCGTCCGATCTATTGATATATGCATCGCTTGCCAAACCGAAACAAAGTTGCCTTGGGATGACTTTAAATGCCTCTTTAATACTGAGTGTGCTCCTTCGACACGGTTGGTAGTTGTCGTACCGTAATGCTTCACCACATTCGTCCATGCTAAGACGAATTGTTCTTTGTGCGGTTCAAGCCATGTTTCTTTGATGTAAGAAATGCAAGCCGGCTCCCTCCCCTCCCACTTCTCCTTGAATAAGTACCATGCGGCGGCGTAACTGTCTATCGTGCTGGCTTGCCATACACAATTCCAGTCATGGTTGAATTCGTCAAAAATTTGCATGTCAAGTTTACCATCCACTTTCCCGAACTTCAACTTACATTGGGATTGTATATTACGATTTATATGAAATATGCATCGCAATGTATCAGCTTGAGGAAACACCATCCGAATAGCATTTATTAGAGCATACTCTCTGTCGGTAACAAAAACCGAGGGCTCTCTCTGACCGATGTAAAGGGTTTTCAGTTTCTCCAACGCCCATGTGTAGTCTTCAACTTTCTCACTCTTCATGAAGCAAAAAGCAACTGGAAATGTTTTCCATGTAGAGGTGAAGCCGACAACATGAAAGAGAGGCATCTTGAACTTATTGGTCTTGTACGTGCAATCAAGAACTAACACGTCGGCGAAAGACCGAGCCAAATGTGTGCAATCGGGATGAGCCCAAAGGAGTGAAATGACTTCATTGCTCTGGGGATGTCTTCTATGATGCTCAACATAATGATTGTCTCCAAGCAACTTCATCACTTCTTGCATCGCCATTCTCGATTTCGACCGAATGGCGTTAGAAGAAGATAGGGCGTTGTATATTGACTTTATTGTAGACTTGTTCTTCTCATCTTCATGTCGTATGACGGAATATATTTGTCTCGGTGCAACTCCGGAATTGGACAAGTCTTCCACTATCTTCTTCTCCGTAATGTTCAACCGTCCGACATACGGATGACCCAATAGTGATTCGGCAATCTCGTGGTTGTGGGTTCCATTCATGACTTGGACTGTCCACTTCGCTTCTTCATCCTTTCTAATATAGACTTTGAACGGACAACCACATTTTCTCGTTCCAACATTTCTGTTTGAAACTTTACTTTCGAGAACTTTTTCTTTCTTATGCCTTCTAAACACACCACCTCGTTCACATGAAACCACAGTGGTTTGTTGTCCCGGACGGTTTCGGGCCGATCTTGATATCACAAGAACTATGTTGTTTGCCCGTCCCACTCGTCCCACTTCTCGACACCAATTTAGCGCACCTTCGTATGATTCAAAACACATATTGGTCCTGAATAAATGGCCTACATCGACGCCAATTGGAGCTGCTATCTCGATACCGGAAGATGATAAGTCCTACAATATAACTTAAAGTTAATAAAATAAAATAACACAACACAAAAAATGTCCAAACTGCTGCCAAAAGGAAGGACTGCATAAGGCAAGGCAGTCCTTTCAATAATCAGGACTGCCATTTCACTGGCAGTCCTGTCAATGATCAGGACTGCCACATCTCTGGCCGTCCTGATTATTGACAGGACTGCCGAAGTTTGGGCAGTCCTATATGTAGAGGTGGACTGCCCGCGTATTGGCAGTCCTGTCCCTAACAGTCCCGAATTGCAGCCGACGTGAATGTTACAATGGGCTTACCAAGAGTGCATCCGAAGCAAGAATGTGTTCTTCGGACATATCGGAACGAGAGTCTGCTACATTCGATGACCCGGGTTCTTCCATGTTCACTTTTTCTAAATTAAACACATATAAATCATTATTTACATGTGAAATTATTGTGAGAGAGTCTACAAATATATTAATTAGATGACATACCCATGAACGGATGAATTCGATGACACTGTAACGAAAATTTGGACCCTAAATCTTCACAATGTCTTGGTTGGGAGACAATTTGGGTTAGGGTTTACAAAACTATGACCTAGAAATTTTTCTTAGGGTTGGAGAAAAGAGTGGAGGAGATGGAGAGAGTAGAGAGAGAAGAAGGGAAATAAAATTAGGTTGGTATTTATATGACATCTTGGGCTAGCCCCAAGCAAAAAAATTTGATGGCAAACTTGTAATTTTTTCCAAAAATTTTGGGATAGCCCCAAGTAAAACTTGTGGTGCCCATAGAAAAAGCCATGATTTATTGAGAAGTGGAGAGAAGTAGAAATTGGGGAAGATGAAGAGTCTGCTCGGTTGTTCCTCAAATCGAATTTTTTTTCATGAAAACCTAATATGGCCAAAACCGAACCATCAGCCATTCTTTGGGCCGTTGCCCGTTGGCTGTAACAATAGTTTAATTTTTTTGGGCCCCATATAGCCTTTGGGCCCTGAACTAAATATGAACTAGTTGTTAATATTAAAAAAAAAATTTGTGCCCCTATAATTTTGGGGCCCTGAGCCGTCGTCCAGCCTGCACGGGCCCAGGGCTAGCCCTGCCATATCGACCTAAAGAACTGATGTGTCTCTGTGTCTGTGTCAGATTCGAATCAGACATGAATTGTCACGATGTGCCCCAATGTCAGGTGTGGGTATGTGTTGTGCCTAATACCTGTACGACACGACACAGGAGGAGCACGGGCACCGACTTCTTTTTGCAGTGTCCATGTGTTTCCTAGCATATCATCACAACTAAAAAAAGACGGGAGGACCTAGTACCAGAATCTTGACGGATTGGAAATGGAAGGGAAAAAAAATCTCTGCTCTGGATTTGGAGAACGGACGAAGTTGTTGGAGAGACGGAGGAGAGGAAGGGAAGGGAGGGGAAATTAGGCAGCCTTTCAGGACCAGGAAATGGAGGGATTTGGAATGGACCAGTCAGTCCGGGTTCAGGGTCCATTTCTTACCCGACTTTTCTTTTTCTTTTTTTATTTGACGTGCCGGACGTCACCCTGATGACTTTTTTTGTATACACTGACACTGCAGTGAATGGATTTTTGGCCCAATGTCCCTCAACTAAGTCAACTTCGACCATAAGATCTGGTTTAGTTTGCGAAATTATAAAATTGAAAAGAAAAAAAAAATTATATTTGGATGTCAAAGAAATTAAACAGAAAAAAAAATTCCAATGGAATTTTTTTTTTAAAATGATTTCATCCATCCAAGTAAGGATTCACTTTCTCTTACAATTTCTCTGTCATTTCCGAACACGGAAAAAAATCGATGTGAATTGTAATTTTTTCAAGGAAAAGAAAACAAGAAGGAATTGACTTCTTTTTTTTCCTTTTTGCGAACCAAATGATGCCTAGATGGAAGAAATAATACGCTCCCGTGGCTCGATCCATTGATCTTCCATTACCCAATCAGAATTATGTCTATTCTCGCTGACCACAAAGATCACTCAGATTCGACACCCGACTTATCTTATTCCTTTTATCTTTCTTTAGTGTGTAAGATTATAAATTAATTCATGCATATTCTAATGGAACGTAGGATAATTATCCATAAGAACTAGTAGAATTTTTGGAACTCCACAAATGGTGTACGGAATAAAAAGAATTAGATTGCCTCCAGATATAACAAAGGGTTGTCCTTGCCCTTTTTTTTGAATGCCACGTCCTATTTGAAATCTTACGACGTGTGTGCATGTACCAAATCATAGCTGATAATAAAATTTTAGTTTTACAAAAGTAATGGCAAGCATCAACGGTTAGGCGGTGCTCTTATGTTTTATCAAGAGGCAACGTAAGCCTTTCTTAAGTCGAGTTGAAGTTCTATCAACGCAGGCCTATTTTTACGATTCAATTCGTTTTTCATTTAATTTATTTGATTTTATGGATTTAAAATGAATAAAAAAAATAAAAGTTCATAAAATTAGTATTATTAATGGAAAGAGTAACATGCTAGCTCGACTCAACTCTGTAATGCCCATATCTCGTATTACGTATTTGGAATACGTGTACGTATTTTGATCCGTATTGTATGTCTCCCTGCTTGATTTATTTTGACATTTCATTGATTGGTTTATCTTGGTTCGGTTCGATTTGTTTGGCTTGGTTCGATTTTTACTTGATTTTATGTGAACCAAACCACTCCCACCTACCACCACCTTCATTAAATATCCCACCACACATTTCTCTCTCTTCATTTACTTCTTCTTCTCCACCATTACTTCTCCACCAACCTGAAAGAGAGTAGAGCTTAGGCAAGTGCATCTTGCTTCATGGAGGAACCCCATTTTTATTGTTCCACTGTCTTCCTCATGTGTTTCTAACCCACTTTAGTACTTAACATTTTTCATTTCTTTGGTTAAATTCTTGTAGATCTAGTTTTGTGGTATTTTCGGTTTTCATAAATTTTGATCTATCAAACTTGCATATTCTTGCTAGTTGATTGTTTCATGTTGTAGAGAATTTCATTCTACCCCAAATTGACCTATGGAAGTCCGAATTTGGACTCCGGTTGGAAGTTTGGTGGTGTGGAGAAGCCATGGTATTTTCCATGAACTTCTTCTCAGTTGGCAACAAATTGTTGCTGGCTTGCAATTATTTGGCCGCAGGAGTCTTGCTCAGCCGCATGGCCAATTCTTTTGGCCACACCAAATTCTTGCAATGAATTTTCGTGCTAAATGTTGCTTGCATGCATTGGCATGCTATTTAAGGAATGATGCTTGCATTATATTATGGCAACAAGCCTTAGCCGTATGTAGTGGTACAATAAATAAATGCATGCAAAAGAGCTTTAGCCGCATGTAGTGGTGCCAAACATGCATCAGCCGCATGCCAGCATACATTAAGTATATTAATGCATACTTTAAGTGTTAAGGCATTACATTAAGTCTTGGTACAATACATAATTGCATGGATTAATTAGTACATTAATGCATTATACTAATATAATAAATTAATGCATTATTTTAGTGCATTATATTAGCGTATTAAATGCATTTGCATGCATGCATGCTTATTGGCCGCATGGCCCAATTTATTTGCTTGCCGCATGAATGCTGTAAGCTTGGCTGCATGCAAAGCAAGGCTCCCTTATATAAATATTTATGCCTGGCCCCTCCCTTAATTAATTATTGGCATGACCAACCTTTTAGTTGTAATTAATTGATGACCGCATGGATGCCATCCCAGTTCTTCGACCGCATGGGACCCCACCCTCTCTTGGCCGCATGGGGTCCAGTAATCCCGAGCCGCATGAGTTTTCCCCCTTTCAGCTGCATGGCCTCTCACCAATTCTTGGCCGCATGGCCTTATGTACTTGGATGGCATATTATAATATAATGTAATCATTGCTTGGCCACGTGAACCATTAATTAAATGGTTCACGTGAACCTTTTCTTACTGCATTAATTGTTGGGTCCCACATGGCCTCTGTACTCGAGTGGCCACGTGCCCTTTTTCTTTTGCTTGAGTAGAAGCTTGCATTTATTGCGGGTTCCTCTCTCCTTGTCTTTTCTGGTTGCATGAATATTTCTTGCTGGCCGCATGGCCCCTTCAGTTATTTTCTGGCCGCATAAGCTTTGGCTGGCCGCATGGGTGGTCTCCCACTCTCTTTGGCCGCATGTATGTTCTCCCACTTTTGGGCCGCATGGGGTCTACTTTGATTGTTTAAATATTTTATTTGCCTGAATTGTGGTCAGAATTTCTTTCCACTCCCAACATGAAAGTTGTAGAGTTTCTCCTTGGCTTCAAGAATATATATATATTATATTATTATTTAATTGTGCAAGTTTCTCTCCTTCTTGATAAATGAGAATGACTTTACAGTGACCCGTGGTGGTGCACTCTTGACTAGTAATAATGAATGATAATGAATGATAGTGGCCCGCCGTGGCACACTCTTGACATGATAAACCTGACATGATACTTCTTGTAATGCTGTTGCGACGGCTAACATGACCTGACCAATAGGAACGACCTGGACACCGTGGATGATTGTGCTTGTACAAATGAACCCGTCTTGTCTTGCATCATGTCTAGGACAGGGACCCCCGAGTACCACGGTCAGGGGTACCCACTGAAATCGACTAAGGCTAATAACTAGAATAATCCAGTAGTCATGAAGAGATTTTCCCAGCTACAGGCAATTCCGTTATCTGGGCGCCCCACTTGGGATCTGTAGCCTGCCGTCGAGTAGGACACATTTCCAGCACACTGTCATGTGTTGTACCCTTATTGTACTAATATTCGCCTGGATAACCTGGATGGTCTGCAGGGCTTGTGGCTGTGGAATAATCTCACTGCATCTTGCTAGTAACTAGGCCTGTGATAACCCTAGTTAGTTAAAGTATCAAGCCGTACTTATTGCTTGGCCGTAAATGTTGGATGGAGTTTACTCAGTCTAGTCTTGTCTTGATCCTGTACAAGATTGTGACATGACCTGTTTTCTTATTTTATCTTGCCGATAAATGGTGGGAGAAACCAAGTTCTGTTCAGACGAAGGGTTACAATCCCGGTCCTTGTTTGGTTTACGGGTTGTAATCTGGTTATCTGAATAGTCCTATGGTTATCTCATCATATATCACCTGTCATGTTTTTCCTTAATTATTGTCTTTTACTATTTAATTATATTCTTGTACTAATTACTGGTTTTAGTTCCTAAGTGAAGCCTCCTTTGTGGCACTTGCTCTTTCTGGGGTCTGACCCAGCTGGTTTTGTATGGCCAGATACCGGAGCAACTCCAGAGGATCTACCGACTTTCCAGCCAGATGGTGACCACTAGAAGGAATCCTGGCAACGAGTGGGTTTATTTTGGCTCTCCCACTCTATTGTAAAATTATTCTTTTGAGGCGTTTAGCCGACGAGCAAGTGTTAGCTCGTGTACATTTTACTTACTGTCTGCCTACGGGCTGTAACATGATTGGCAACCTAGGGTTGATCATGTATGACTAAACTCTTGCTAGTCCTCACATTTTATAACGACTAGCTTCATGATCAGCTGAATATGTAATATTTGGGACGCCTTACTATTGTATATTTGGTGATCTTACATCTTATAACATTTACTTACTTGCTTGTGATTGAGACACTAGGCTTGTTATTGACCATAGATGACTGATGGCTTGTAGATAAACCCTCATATATCTAGACAGCCGTGACCGTATAGTGGAGTGGATCCCATTTCATTATACGTAGCTGGCTATGTCTGCCCCCGCTCTCCAGTGTTCTGGTTCTGGGGCATGACATAGTTTAAGTGGTGGCCCATGCAGGTCTTGTAAATCAAGATATGTGAGGGTTTACCGAATAGATGTCTCAATCAGCACTCGCCCTTGATCTCTGCCCGTATCTTCTCATCCCTGAGATTCTTGTCCTGATCACATGCTTGTATCGTTGATCTGTCCTGGTCCTTCCTTATTATTCCTATGTCTTCTTCAGCGGCATTGTTCCTGGACCTGCCGATCAGCAAGGCGGAGCACCTCCCGTGGACCAACAGCAACCCAAAGATCAGGCCCAGCACTCAGGAGCAGCCACCAGAGTCATGCCTACCGGGGATCCCGAGCCACCAGTTCAGCCCGTCCAGCCTGCAGAGCCTGATGATGGCACTTTGGTGGGTCTCATCAGGACCTTGTTAGCTTCCCAGGATCGTAGAGGAGATGTCTTGCACCAGGCAGTGGAAGATGCTCTGAACAGAGGCGGTCGTCATGGGAACAGTGCAGCGAACAGTTTCAAGCGTCTGAACCCTCCATTCTTCGATGGCAGCGAAGATGCTATCACCGCAGATGCTTGGCTCCAGGATACAGAAGTGATTCTAGAGGCAGCCAGGACTCCGGAAGACGAGAAGGTGGCCGTAGTGCGCTTGTAGTTACTGGATCTTGCCCGCAGCTGGTGGGCGGCGCAGGCCGTGGGATTAGTGGCCCCTATTTCATGGGCAGTATTCCATGAGAGATTCCAGACCAAGTACTTCGATGTTGTAGTTCGGTACGATCTGCAGACCAAGTTCACCAATCTGAAGCAGATGAGCCGGACGGTCGATGGGTATACGGCCGAGTTTTCCAGGCTTAGTCGGTTTGCTCCCACCTTGGTAGCGACCGAGTTTGACAGAGCCCAGCGATTTCAGCAGGGGCTCCATCTCGAGATCTTATTGGCAGTGGAGCAGTTTGAGCATCAGACTTTTGATGCAGTGTTGAGGGCAGCTAGGAGGCACGAGTATACCTCCCACAGGATCGTGGACAGGACCGGAGGTCGGAAGCGATCTCACGGCCAGATGACCCAGTCGTCAGCACCAGCCCCGGTAGTCAGGGCTTTGACAATTGGAACTCCGAGGCAGGCAGCCTCAGTGACGTCGGTCACGTCCCCTCAGCAACAGAAGCAGAAGCAGTCTTCCGCAATGGGCTGCACTCATTGTGGGAAGCCAGGACACGTTATTTTGGAGTGTCGCAGAGCTCAGAGATTGTGTTTGGCTTGTGGAGCACAGGACCACAAGATAGGGTCTTGTCCGAATAGGGCCAGTTCATCATCGGCCCAGACTAGTCCTTCAGTTAGAGGACCAACACCAGTCCAGCAGCAGCAGCAGTACCAGCCTCCGAGGCCATTGCCGCCTCAGACCCAAGTATTCCAGCAGCATGGACCCCAATAGTATGCCCTGGTCCAAGCTCAGATTCAGAACCGACAGAGAGGTTTCTAGCAAGATATTTTTCCTCTTCCTCATGCCTTCAAACTCCTTGCTTGCACGATTGATTGTTTGATTGCTTGCTTAGTATAACTTGTCATTGCAATCTCTAGCCTCTTGATTAAATTCCGAGGACGAAATTCTTTTAAGGTGGGTAGAGTTGTAATGCCCATATCTCGTATTACGTATTTAGAATACGTGTACGTATTTTCACCCGTATTGCATGTCTCCCTGCTTGATTTATTTTGACATTTCATTGATTGGTTTATCTTGATTCGGTTCGGTTCGATTTATTTTGACATTTCATTGATTGGTTTATCTTAGAATACGTGTACGTATTTTAACCCGACATATTAACCCGAGCCCAAACCGATTTTTGATCGGGTTCAAATATTTTAACCCGAGCCCGAACCCGAATATCTTCAACCCTAACCCAACCCATTAACGGGTTTAGCCCGCCCGAGTTGCACCCCTAGCAGTAGCAACACTGATGCTGCCACAATGTCATCAAAATTCCAGAATCGTGAGGGTTATATGCTTATATCACAAACAGGAGTAGATATTGTATGCAAAGAAAGAACACTTTAAGCTTGCGTCTTGGAAATGGATGAAAGAATTATTTACTGCAAAGAGAATTTCTACATAATTTTCGAGATGAATAGTACATGCATGTCCGTTGCCAAGAAACCTTCTACCTGCTTCTAGGAAAATTAGGTAGAAAATAACATCATCATACAACAAGATTGCCGCAATTCTAACAGTATTATTCATTCATCTCACAAACCTGCGTAGACCTCATTCCTTCATTAAGTACTTTTCAGATAATTTCACTACTCCCTGAGTCGCAACTGCTCAATTCAAGATGTCCTGGCGATAGGCCAATAAATTACAATGTACTTTCCTGTTTGTAAGGCAGAAAAAAAGAAAGCATGAACTGCTTCTTACATTACATGAGCAGCATGTACACTTTTTTCTGTATACAATGTAAAAAATCATATTTGATTAGTATTCAGCAAAGGCATAATTTTTGCAGTCCAATGGATTGGTAATACAGAGTATATGTATGTTCAAGTTCCTTGTGAGTTATCATCCAGTACTCCTACGAGGCATTTCTCCAATAGGAACTCGAAATTCACCCAGGCATGATATTTATCTAGAAAGAAGTTAAAGAATACAAGACAAAAATAGCAAAGAGTATACTAAAATCAAAACATACTTTTGACATTCTATAAAAGTTACATAGTTTTTTTTTTGAAAGATACGAAACTGGGAAGAGAAGTTGGCTGTTATATTCTTCAATTCCGAGAAAGGGGGAGGAGAGAGAAGGTTTTCCATCCATGTTTAAATAAAGGGGTACGAATCAATTTGATTGTTATTTATATCCATAATTTACATCATCATCATCAATATCTTCGATAATATTGATTCAGATGATGATGTGGCATTATTAAAGTAAATTCAACTAGAAGACAAAGTTTTTCCAAAAGAATACTGGAACCAATCAGCCTTTTAAAGGAAGAAAAAGATACAATGAGAAGAAAAGGATACTAAACAGAGCAGTGGAATCTTTCCCAGCTGCCTTCATAAGCATATCGACACCTGCAGAACGAATACATTAGTAATAAACTTTCCACCCAGGATAATGAAATTTAGAAGCCGAAAATTCAATAAGCATATTGGACTCCAAGCAGCCAACAAAACTTCAGTTATAGTTTCACAAGTGGTGAAAAGATGAAAGAAAAACCTCAAATATACTATAAAAATATACTGTTGTATATTATATAAACCTTTGTAAATGATTTAAACACCTTTGGTGGGTGAGAAGAAAAACCTATTTTCAAGGTCTGAGGAGCAAAACTTGGATTACCTAAAAGGTATATGACATCACCATGATTTGATGTAGACAGTTGTTGAATATAGTATCCAACGGCATGATTTTATATCACATTTCAGATTTGTCTAATTTGTCTTAAATTAATAACTCATGCACATTTCTAGTTTTTTTAAATTATCGGTTCAGAACTTAGTGGTTGCCATAAGCTACTAAGTAGAGTTTTTAGAGGTTGCCGTCTCACCATATAAAAGAGTAAAAATTCCCATCAATGCCACAAAGATCAGTTTCAAGTTTTAACGATCAATTCAGCTGGCTTAATGGATATGGCTTTTAAAGTTCCAACATTGGATGGACTAATTACAGGTGTTGAGCAAGACTGGACAGGTAAATGGGAAGTCAGCTTTGGTTCAAAAGTTTTCCTAGCCTTTTCTGTCAAAGTGCTAAACTTTCATCATTCATTTTTTTATTCCGAGAAAAGTACATCTAAAAGGGGACATTCCAAAGCCTTCTTTTTTGCTTTCTAACTTGGATTATGTTAGAGCATTCTCTCCAGCTAGAAGGTAGTAATAGTTGTGTGAATGGCTTACATTATGTTAGAACATTACTCTCCAACTATAAGGTTCTGCTTGGCCGCCCCTCGGGAGTATTTATAGGTATGTAGTATCCTCTAAAACATTTATAGATAACTCTATAAATAACTTCATACATAACTCTTCTACCATTTTTATTAGATATATCCAGAGAATTCTACAATTTCACCAAGACTACTACTAGCACCTAGTAGTTTGGGAGGGAAGGATGAACTACTCAATGCTTAGAGTATCAGAGAAGCACATGAAGGAGTACTAGAATAGAAGATGATGCACTTCTCAAGAAAGAAAATTACGGAACTCCATATGTGCATTGTACTTATTGAAAAGCCTACAAGAGTCTTCTACATTACAAGAAAGAAAAGGAACGTATATGTAGAACGCTCTCTCTAGAATTCTCTAGACATGTTCCAGAGAATCAGAATGTCGCGCATGCCTATAAATACCCATAAAGGGAGGTCAAGCAATCAAATGAGCAACACGTCTACTACCTTGTACTTGAGAGAAATTCTCGAACGCAGATTAAGTAATAAAGTCATATACGTAACTACGACCAACTACTCCCTTGTGGTTGGAGAGATGCTCCAAGATAAAGTAGGTCATCGAGTGATCAGGTCATCAAGAATACTACTACTAATTTGTAGTTGGAGATAAGTGGTCCAACATAATGTAACAACTACTTCTTGTACGAAGTTGGAGAGAAGTGCTAAAAAATAAAGAGTATATTTGTTCCACTTGAGTCCCTCTAGACAACTTTTACCCCGCTATCAATTCCTCTATCACTAGTCTTCAGCTCACTACAAATACCTACGGTATCAGAGCAAACCAACATAATCAATGGCCTTACTAGACTTTATTTAGGACACGGCCGACTGAAAATCCTGAACTGACCTAAAATTGTAGTTTGGAGCTATATCAAAAACCAATCCATATTGGTCAGATGCCAGAAAGGACAAATTATAGGTTCCGGCAAGGCTAAGCCAAACCGTAGAGAGTTTATAAAGTGGTATGGAGTAGTTGCCAATGTTAACCCTAATATAATTACACACCTAAAATTTAAATCCAAGGCTTGGAGGAGGCATTGACACCAATGCCTCAACAACGTGGCTACTTCCAATACTTGTCCATCTCTGCATCCCTTTTCTCTCTTCCATTTCTCATATGCTGAAAGCATTAGGAATTCAAGAACGGCTAAAGGATATGGAATTATTAACCATACCCAATTGATTTAGTCAGATTAAGGTTCGTAGCAAGTCCAGTTAAAGTTTAGCATTTATCCATGAAATAGTTAACTGGAGTTTAGAACTTGAACTAGTTCATCTAAGTAGCCAAAATACCCTCATGATTAACTATAATTATAGGTTCAGAACTGAGTGGTGCTCATAGGCTAATCATCATAGGAAAGAGTTACAAAACTTCTCCATCAATGTCACATGATCCTTTTTAACAATTTATTGAGCTGGCTTAACAGAGATAGGAATTTAAGTTCAAAATCAGGTGGTAATGACAGCTGTCGAGCAAGACTGGACAGGTCAATCAGAAGCCAGCTTTGGTTCAAATGTTTCATGGATCTACTGATGACTTGTAGGTTGATACAAAATTTGATAGGCTGATATAAAATCTTTACAGAGTTGAAGAGAAACAATTTTTTTTAAAAGGAAACGAGATGAGAAACCTATAGAAACAGAAATCTTAAAAGACATTATTTCTCTTAGGCGGTGTTTGGTATGCGGTAATTTTTTTTTTATTCCTAGGAAAATTTAGGGCAGGAATCTATCACCATGTTTGTTTGGGCTATAAAAAATTTATTCCTGGAAATTAGAAATACCCGGGTAAATAGCTTACCCATAAAACATGGAAATCCTATCCCTTATACATATTTCTTTTTTCCGGCAAAAAAAAATTGCTTAAATTTTCTTCTTTTTTGATCATTTTTTAACATTATTTTCGTTTTTATCATTTTTCCCGTTTTTATCGTTTTTTGGTCATTTTTGTCGTTTTTATCGTTCTTTGTCGTTATTGTCACTTTTTTGTCCTTTCTGTCATTTTTAGTAGTTTTTATTCATTTTGTCCTTTTTTGGACATTTTGTCGTCTTTTGTGGTTTTTGGTAATTTTTTTATCTTTTTTTATTTTTTTTATTTTTATGTTGTTTTTTGTCATTTTCGTCGCTTTGTCTTTTTTTGTCCTTTTTGTAGTAGTTTTTTGTCGTTTTTGATTTTTTTTTGGTCGTTTTTGGTCATTTTTTTAGTTTCTCATTTTTTGTCTTGTCTTTTTTATAAATTTTTGTTGTTTTTGGTCAAAAAAAACTTTTTTGCTTCTTGTCGTTTTTTGGTCTTTCTGGTCTTTTTTGTCCTTTTTGGGTTTCTTTTTCGTTTTTTTCCCCTTTTTTTTGTTTTTGTCGTATTTTCTTTTGATTGTTTTTACTTTTTTCTTTTTCCTTTTTTGACGTTATTTCATTTTTGGGTTTTTTTTCTTTTTCTTTTTTTGTTTTTTATCATTTTTTCCCGGGAGTATTTAGTCACCAAACATGGGAATGTAAATTTTCAGAAAATTTAATTACTTGGAATTTGATTCCCGGGAATATAGAATTCCCGGCTATATAGTATTCTGCATACCAAACGCCCCCCTTAAGATGAAAAAATACTAATTGCATTTGTCACTTTTTAGCATCTTCAGATACAAGTTTACGATACATGATATGTTTCAGTTTATTGTGCAAATCAATACCTATTGTTCATGTGCATCTCATTTCAAAAGTATCTAGTAATGCATGTCAGAAACAAGAGAAGACAATGGTACAACTGATAATGCATACACTACACTTTCATGACAACTTATAGATAAAATAAAAAAAGCTTACTCTTATCTAGTTGTATGATTATCATTTGAAAGAATATTGTAACCAAGAATCAGTGGCACCTATATTAAAATCAATTGATTATTAACCTTTTTTCATATACTACATTTACAGAACTTCACCCTTGTGAATGGGGTGGACTTAGGGTTGTGTTAATCAGTTTAAAACATAAAAATATACCAAACGATCTAAATATGGTTTATATGGTTTGGTTTTGTTCCTCTCAGTTCATTTTTTGTTCTCTTATGGGAATTTTTCAATTTTGGTTACAGTTTCAGTTTTCCAAATCGGGTTTGACCAAACCAAATAAACTAAGGAGTTGGTACAATACCAAAATTAGAATAGTCTTCTCTTTTCTTCACTAAAAGATCCCAGTGCCACGAGGCTCCTGCCTATGCAGGGTGTTGGTAGGGTCAAGATGTACACAACCTTACCCTCATATATGGAAGGTTGTTCCTGTGACACGAACCCACATACTTTCTTCTATTCACTCCATCCCTATACCCATACAAACTCTACCATAAAAGTCTAAAAGCTCTCTTCAACTGAAAGATGAAGCTAAATGGCAACAAATTAAACTAAGGGTGCGTTTGATTGCAAGGTGTAAAATATGTGGAAAAGAAATTAATTCCATGGAATTATTTTCCTAGGAAAAAAATTCTATGGAATTTTAAAAAAATTCCATGGAAAACTTAATTTGGGTGTTTGATTGCCATAATTTTCCACGGAAATAGTTATTTTCCATGGAAAATGATATTTTCCTATGGATTTGACAAGTTTCATTTTCCACCATTTTATATGAAAATATGGAAAATGATAGTTTTTTGGAAAATAATTCCATGGAAAATATAAGCTATCAAACACTACAATTTGTGAAAAAATTGTGATGGAAATATTTTCCATGGAAAAAAAGCCCAATCAAACACAGTAAAGGATAATTGTGAAGCAGTTAGCAAAGCTGCAAAAGAAGTGCGGCACTTCAACAAAGTTGTAGATTTTTAGTAGGCAACTTTAATATGCACTTAGACCAGACAACTACACAACTAATGGCCCATTAGCTGCAATTATCTGGCCATCTGGAAATTCTGCATTCTTCTTAACATTCTGTTAATCAGATTAATGGTTGAATACAGCTGATTACTTGCCGCTAATCTAATTTCTAAAACACTGACTAGCATGGTTTGGTGTAGCTATCCAACTCTAGTATCGTATAGACACTAAACCAGGTACCTTTAGTTGTTCCATTTCACACATGCAAATCAAACTCTTGAGATTCTAAGTGCTTGTTCTGAAATAAAGGACTGCGCTTTAATATCTGCAAAGTTTATGCCACAATGTATGCCTAGAAAATATTATAAACATGTAAAGAGCTATTCGAAGAGTCAATCTACACCATGTCTAGGAACAATATAGAAAATCCATGAGTTGAACTAGATACAAGCATATGCCTACCTCCAGGGTGAAATTTCATGTAGGGTGAAATATTATAAACACGGCCTTTCAAAACTGTCCATATAGAACCTTCCACCTTATGCTTCTTAACTTCTTCCATTGAAATGAGCCTTCTATTTGACCTGCCCTTGAGACCTACATTTATATGAAGAAACCAAATAGAATAGCCAAATTACTGAAATAAATCAATGAGAAAAGTTAAAACTGATATATCATTAGTTGAAAAAAGGATGCAACGGATGGAAATAAAATATTTGACAAAGATAATAATATTAAAGTTCACCCTTTATTGTACTATAGCATGACAGCAAAAGTGGCACCCCAATCACAATCATCAACCATAGTTGTATGTATTACAATATAGAGGTGAATCAATCACTGCAACTAAGCTATATATACTAACCTAGGTAATGGAAAACTCACCTTGGCATATTCTGAGTGAAGGTCATGTGGAGTACTTAAATAATTGCCACTGTTTGTACTAATAAATGGAACTCCTATGGAATGATTCAGGTTTAGAAGGTGAACCAGACACTAAGGCTGTTATTTATTTATTGCTCCCAAGTTCTCACACCCTTATGGATAAAGTAGTACGAACTAAGAACCAATAACTTTTGAGCTTGAGATTCAACCATCAAATTTTATCAGCACTCAGGCCTCCATTGTGGACAAAGTTGCTAATGTTAAGCATGCCCTATGAAAGTAAAAAACGGCACATCCATCAAATGTGAAATTGCCTTACACGGTATTACGAAATCATGCTGAAATCTTCTATGCAGAGAGAGAAACTAACATAATTATAAGGGCAAGGTCTGGCCATTTTAATTAACTAAAGTACTAAACTTATTCTGCACACAAAACATATAGAGCATGAGGGTAAGAAAAAGCAAACATGAGGGTTGGAAAATATGCTTACTTCCCGGAACAAGGTGGTATGGCTCTTAACATGCACTTGTTGGTGTTCAGTTCCTATAAATCTCTGGTGCGGCTACATTAGAGCGGTATCTTTGGGAAGACAGTAAAGATTTGATTTATATGCATTTATTGACTGAAATGAAGTAACAAACCAAAATACATGTGGTGTTTGAGCATTTAAAACATATAAGTGTTTACAGTATGTCCAAACTCCAAACAGGTAATCACAATTTTGATTGAGAACGAGGCATTTTGGATTCTACCATCTCCTCGAAATTGTTCCACTCAAGATGGTTCCTTTGCAAACTAAACTCTAATCACAACTTTCCAGAACTTCACAAAGCGATGAAGTCCATAAATTTCACTAATATCATACCAAAGATGAACAACTTCCTTGAAGTAAAAAATGCAATCACAAGAAGGTTCAACATCATGTTGGAGTGGGTGGGGTTCCCAACCTATGTGGAGAAGACCCCGGAGTGCGACGAGCGCCATTCGTGTGTCGAAGAAGCTCGGGAAGTAGGCGACGCGGAGTCACTACTGCTGCTGCTGCTCCTGAAGGAGATTCTGGCCTGGGCCTGCCGAGTTCGGCCCGAACTCGGTCCCAGGCTGAGTTCTGGCCGAACTCGGTCTGGCCGTTCCAGGGTTTGGCGAGTAGGTGCTGGATGCTCGACACAGAGTTCTGGCCGAACTCTGTGTCGTCGGGGCTGAAGCGGATTTTCGGGTGATTTGTCACCACTGGATCTAATCCAACGGTCCAGGTTGGCTGCGGGATTAGGGAGTTATATTGGGATTTCCCAACCCTAATTCATAATGCAACATTATCGCAAGGTAACACAACTTTGAGAGAGGAAGGAGGCAAGAGTGCCTCACAACTTCGGAAGAGAAGACGGAGGATTGAAGGTCATTTTCGAAGGAGATCATGTTTCGGGTAATCTCTACTCGTCGTTCTCGCTCTTCGTAGCCTTGTAATCATTGTTCTTACTTCTGAGTGTTGTGGGGATCCGATTTGGATCGGGAGGAGTTTGTAGAGGGTGTAATTCTTCTATTCCATTAGTGGAGGCTTCTCAGGGTTGGACTCCGATCGTCCCGTGGTTTTTTCCCGCAAGGGTTTTCCACGTCAAAAATTCTGTGTCTGCGTGGATTGTTTTGTGTGTTTGTTTTTGGGTTCGTGCGTTGTATTGCTCGGTCCTCTCGCAGGTACTCTTCGGTTTGGGGAAAGGTTTCCGCGCTTCTTTTCCAACAGAGTGGTATCAGAGCCAGGTTCTGGAATTCAGATGGAGTGTCTGTAGTTGACAGAGAAACCAGAGAGGAGAGATGGACGCGAAGCCGGTGCGCATGGTGAATCTTAATGGCACAAACTATCATTATTGGCGGAGCAAGATGAAGGATTTGTTATTTGTCAAGAAGCTGCATCTACCCGTGTTTGCATCCGAGAAGCCCAGTGATAAATCCGAGGAGGACTGGACATTCGAGCATATACAGGTATGTGGGTACATACGGCAGTTTGTTGACGAGAACGTGTACAACCACGTTGCCAATATTGAGCACGCGAAGACGTTGTGGGATAAGCTGGAATCCTTGTATGCGAAGAAGACCGGGGTAAACAAGTTGTTCCTGATCCGAACGATGATGGGTCTGTGATACAAGGATGGGGCGTCTATTTCGGATCACTTGAGTGAGTTCCAGGGCGTGGTTGACCAGCTATCTTCTATGGGAGTCAAGTTCGACGACGAAGTTCAGGGACTATGGCTGCTGTGTACTTTGTCAGACTCGTGGAAGACCGTACGAGTATCTATGATCACTTCTGCTCCAGAGGACGTGGTCAGTCTGGAGTTTGCCAAGAGCGGGGTGCTGAATGAAGAGATGCGGAGACGTTCTCAGGGTACTTCATCCACATCCCACCACTCAGAGGCATTGGTTTCAGAGAGCCGCGGAAGGGACAAAAGCAGGGGTCTAGGTGGTGGCAGAGACAAGAGCAGGGGGAAGTCCAAGGGTCGTTACGAGGACTCAGAGTGTTACCATTACGGTAAGAAGGGCCATATCAAGCGGAATTGTTTCGCTTGGAAGAGAGAGAAGAAGGGCGACAAGGGGAAGCAAGAAGAGAACACTACAGTGGCGGCCTCGGTGCATGGAGGCGATGTGATCGTCGTAGGTGATGAGGTCATTACTAACATCGCCTGCGATGACAATTCTTGGCTGGTGGACTCAGGGGCTTCAGCACATGTATCTCACAACAGGGCACTATTTGCCACTTACACGACAGGCGACTGTGGCATGTTGAAGATGGGCAACGGAGATGTGTCGAAGGCGGTTGCCGTTGGAGATGTGTATTTGAGAACGAAGACGGGTGCGGTTCTTATTCTCAAGGATGTTCGTCATGTCCCTGATATCCGTTTCAACCTGGTGTCGGTTGGAAGGTTGGATGACGAGGGATTCTTCAGTCTCTTCGGGAACAGTCAGTGGAAGCTTTCCAGAGGTTCGTTGGTGATTGCCAAAGGAAGTAAGAAGTCCGGTCTCTACTATATGGAGGGGAGCGCAGAGGGGGCACAGGAGGTGAACGCAGTCAGTGATGCGTCTACCAAGTTGTGGCACAGGCGGCTCGGCCATATTAGCGAGAAGAGGATGAGCTACTTGGTGAACAGGAAGGTGATTCCGGGGCTCAAGTCTACAAAGTTGGAGAA
Source organism: Iris pallida (assembly GCA_029216955.1). NCBI lineage: Eukaryota > Viridiplantae > Streptophyta > Magnoliopsida > Asparagales > Iridaceae > Iris > Iris pallida. Next base: position 15,117,370 of record JANAVB010018599.1, read on the forward strand.
GTGCACGCACTGTTTAGTTGAGAAGCAAAATAGGGTGTCTTTCCAAAGTCATCCAAGTTCAAGGAAGCCGGCGTTGCTCGAGTTGATTCACTCGGATGTCTGCGGTCCTATGAAGGTAAAATCTCTTGGTGGTGCTTCTTACTTTGTAACCTTTATTGATGACTGTTCCAGAAAGGTTTGGGTCTATACCTTAAAGACCAAGGATCAGGTGCTGCCTACTTTCAAGGAGTTTCAGACCTCTGTTGAAAGGGAGACGGGCAAAAAGTTGTTGTGTGTTCGGTCCGACAATGGCGGCGAATACATCGGTCCCTTTGATGCGTATTGCAGAGAGCAAGGGATACGACACCAGAAGACTCCGCCAAAGATACCTCAGCTCAATGGTGTAGCGGAGCGCATGAACAGGACACTGATGGAGAGGGTGCGGTGTTTGCTGTCAGAAGCAAACTTGCCGGACAGTTATTGGGGTGAGGCTCTTCTCACAGCTGCTTATGTTATTAATTTGTCTCCTAGTGCTCCTTTGCAGGGTGATGTGCCTGACAAAGTATGGTACGGCAAAGAGCCGTCATACAATCACCTGCGGGCGTTTGGTTGTAAAGCCTTTGTGCATGTACCGAAGGACGAGAGGACCAAACTTGAGCCGAAGACGAGGCGATGCGTCTTTGTCGGCTACGGTCGGGATGAGTTTGGCTATAGACTCTACGACCCAGTGGAAGGAAAGCTCTATAAAAGTAGGAACGTGGTGTTCGTCGAGGATCAGACCATGACCAACACTCAGGATTCCGAGACGCCTTCTGAGGCTGAGGAATTGCCTGAGTTAGAGTCATTTCGCTTCGAGCAGTTTCCAGAGGACATCGCAGAGGATCCAGTTATGGGGGAGCCGATATATGGAGTTGCTCCCAACCTTGATCATCAGCCTGCTGATGGTGGTCAGGGTGTCCCTCAGGAGGATGAGCATGCTGGAGAGGTAGTTCCTGAAGGGGAGGAGGCTGTCGGTATGCAGCCAGCACCAGTGGTTCCTTTGAGGAGGAGTGTCAGGGATCGTCGACCATCTACGAGATACTCACCAGATGAGTATATGCTATTGACTGACGGAGGAGAGCCCGAAAGTTTTGCAGAGGCTATGGAAGACGAACACAGGCAGGAGTGGATGGAGGCTATGCAGGAGGAGATGAGTTCCTTGCACACCAATTCCACTTATGATCTGGTGCGGTTGCCAAAGGGCAAGAAGGCTTTGAAGAATCGATGGGTGTTCAGAGTGAAGCAGACGGATGATGCTACTCGTCCTCGATACAAAACGAGGCTGGTAGTCAAAGGGTCAGCGGAAAGGCATGGATTATGATGAGATCTTTTCGCCTGTCGTCAAGCATTCATCTATTCGGGTGGTGCTAGCATTAGCAGCCAGTCTCGACTTGGAGGTCGAACAGATGAACGTGAAGACGGCATTCCTCCACGGTGATCTTGAGGAGGAGTTGTACATGAAGCAGCCAGAGGGATTCTGTGAGAAGGGCAAGTCACATTTGGTCTGCCGGTTGAGGAAGAGCTTGTATGGTCTGAAGCAGGCTCCGAGGCAGTGGTACAGGAAGTTCGAGTCGTTTATGGGGGAGCATGGTTATGCACGGACGACGTCGGACCATTGTGCATTTGTGAGGTATTTTGCCGATGATGATTTCATTATTTTATTGCTCTATGTTGATGATATGCTATTAGTGGGTCGGAATGCCACTAGGATAGCGGAGTTGAAGCGCCAACTGGACGCGGCCTTCTCTATGAAGGATTTGGGCGCAACGAAGACTATTCTTGGGATGGAGATCAGCCGAGAGAGAGAGTCCAAGCTGCTACACTTGTCCCAAAAGAAGTACATTCACCGGGTACTTTCGCGTTTCGGGATGGACGGGTCGAAGAAAGTGAGTTCCCCTCTTGCGGCTCACTTTAAGCTCACTGAGGAACAGTGTCCATCTACCAAGGACGAAAAGGAAGATATGGAGCGGGTTCCATATGCCTCAGCTGTGGGGAGCCTGATGTATGCTATGGTGTGTACGAGGCCAGATATTGCTCATGCAGTTGGTACGGTTAGCAGGTATCTTTTAAATCCTGGAAGGGTACATTGGAGTGCGGTCAAGTGGATTCTACGATATCTTCAGGGCACTGCTGGTTGGAGACTTTCCTTTGGTGGTGACGAGCCAAAGCTGGTTGGGTATACCGACGCTGATATGGCTGGAGATGTAGACACGAGGCGATCGACTTCGGGCTACGTGATGATGTTTGCGGAAGGAGCGGTGTCGTGGCAGTCGCGGTTGCAGAAATGTGTTGCCTTGTCGACGACAGAGGCAGAGTACATTGTGGCGACGGAGGCTTGCAAGGAGTTGCTGTTGATGAAAAGCTGCTGCAGGAATTGGGACTGAAGCAAGAGCAGTATACTTTGCTTTGCGATAGTCAGAGTGCTATCCACCTTGTGAAGAATCAGACGTTTCATAGCCGGTCCAAGCACATCGAGACCCGGTATCATTGGATACGGGATACGGTTGAGAAGAAGGATGCAAAGCTTGAGAAGGTTCATACAGATGACAACGGAGCTGATATGTTCACGAAGATTCTACCAAGGGAGAAGTTTGAGTACTGCAGGCAGGTCGTCGGGATGACGACATCCTCTCCATAGTTGTGAAGAAGAAGATTTGTTGGAGTGGGTGGGGTTCCCAACCTATGTGGAGAAGACCTCGGAGTGCGACGAGCGCCATTCGTGTGTCGAAGAAGCTCGGAAAGTAGGTGACGCGGAGTCGCTACTGCTGCTGCTGCTCCTGAAGGAGATTATGGCCTGGGCCTGCCGAGTTCGGCCCGAACTCGGTCCCAGGCCGAGTTCTGGCCGAACTCGGTCTGGCCGTTCCAGGGTTTGGCGAGTAGGTGCTGGATGCTCGACACAGAGTTCTGGCCGAACTCTGTGTCGTCGGGGCTGAAGCGGATTTTCGGATGATTTGTCACCACTGGATCTAATCCAACGGTCCAGGTTGGCTGCGGGATTAGGGAGTTATATTGGGATTTCCTAACCCTAATTCATAATGCAACATTATCGCAAGGTAACACAACTTTGAGAGAGGAAGGAGGCAAGAGTGCCATTACAACTTCGGAAGAGAAGACGGAGGATTGAAGGTCGTTTTCGAAGGAGATCGTGTTTCGGGTAATCTCTACTCGTCGTTCTCGCTCTTCGTAGCCTTGTAATCATTGTTCTTACTTCTGAGTGTTGTGGGGATCCGATTTGGATCGGAAGGAGTTTGTAGAGGGTGTAATTCTTCTATTCCATTAGTGGAGGCTTCTCAGGGTTGGACTCCGATCGTCCCGTGGTTTTTTCCCGCAAGGGTTTTCCACGTCAAAAATTTTCTGTGTCTGCGTGGATTGTTTTGTGTGTTTGTTTTTGGGTTCGTGCGTTGTATTGCTCGGTCCTCTCGCAGGTACTCTCCGGTTTGGGGAAAGGTTTCCGCGCTTCTTTCCCAACACATCAGTCTGGACAATAAGGCTCAACTCGATGGAATTGATTTATTGATATCAATGAGTACAAATTTATAGAGAAGGTGAGACATCCCTCTTTAGTTCCTATCCAATGAGGGAGTAAACAAGAGACTAACACGAGGCCAATAAAAAGAGATTCATAGATTCTCTCTTGCACTCCCCCGCAAGCAAGCAAGATCGTAGATATCAAACAAGAGCAACTTAGAGAGAAAATATAGGAATGGTCGAAAAATAAACTTGGTCAGGAGATTCATCAATTACACTGCAACATAGCTATGATGGAAACAAACTTCTTGAAGCTTAACATTATCACGGATGTTGTGACAATCAACCATCATATTTGGTGCATTTATGGAAAACGGGATCAACATTAATGTGAAATGCAGCTTATTGTCGAAATAGAGGGTTACAGGAGAGGTAAGCAAAAGAACAAGATCAGTCAATAGAATTTTGAGCCAGGTGAGTAAGGAGATTGCATGAACCATTGAATGATACTCGAACCTCGTCAAGAGAAATGGATGACAATTGTTTGTTTCTTGCTACTCTAAGTAGTCGTCAAAGAAAATGCAATAGCCACTAGTAGAGTGGTATCATCAATATAGCTAGCATAATCAGCATCTGCATAGGTAAATAGTGAGGGGAATAGTTGACAAAGAAGTATATGGTTAGGAGATTTCTCAAATAGTGGAGAAAGTGCTCGATGGCATGAAGGTGAGAAGCATCATTGATAAGAAGTTGGCTCAACTTAATTGCCTTATTAATTTGGCAATAGAGATTACAATATATAGACAAGGGTGACTCACCCTTCTTAGTGTTTTTTTCAATATGGAACTAAAAGTAAGCCTAAAACAAAGCAGCTATACAAAATAGACTATATTCTATGCTCCTATGCAAGCCGGAGCATAGATGTCGAGATCTCCAAACTTGGAAAGAAAGTGAAGATAAGACAGATGACACAAGGTCATGGTAAGGATATCAATGATATGTGAAATGACAGAAACATGTTGTGAGATGAACCTCACGAAGGTTGATCTTCTCCCAAATAAGTGACATTCAACCTCAGTGTGTTTGGTGCGCTCATAAAAATTTGGATTTCCAGCAATGTGAATAAATGTCTGGTTATCATATAGATAAAGCGTCACAAAGACTCTTCAACCATGTTAGCTTGGAAACCGCATGGGCTACATAGCTTTACTCAGCTTCATTAGAAGAGCGGACAACAACAATCTATTTCTTGCTCCACCAAATAACAAGATTACTGCCAAAATATATGCATAAACTACTTGTTAAGCGACAATCATCTACTGAATCTGCACAACAAGCATTGGTGTAAGCAGTCAGTACAGAGGAAGAAGGTTGGTTGACAAGATCCTGGCTATGAGACTTCTTCAGGTAGTGAGATATGTGATCAACAACCTGAAAATGAGATGTCTAAGGAGAATGCATATACTGAATAATAGTCCTCATAAGAAAGAAAATATCCCGACGAGTGACAGTAGATATATCAAGTTATCAATTTGCCAACAAGGCAATGATATTAATTAGAATCAGATAACAGAGAGTCTGATGCAGAGCCAAGAGATGAAAGCTTCAAATTTGCATCCATAAGGGCTAGCTTACACCCCAAATAGCTCGAATCGTGCATAAGATCCATACAATACTTCCGTTGTGAGAGAATAAGGTTACTGCCACGTCAGGCAACCTCGATTTCCAGAAAGTAACGAAGGAGACCAATATCTTTGATTTAGAAATGAGAAGACAATTGTGTATTAATCATGGAAATCCCAGAAGTGTTATCAACGATAATAATAATATTATCAACATAGAACAAAACAATCATTGTCCCCTGCTGTGAACAATGGGTAAAAAAGGAATCAGCAATACTCTAAAGATTAAACTTCTGAACTACCTAGCTAAACTTGTCAAATCAAGCACGAGGAGAATACTAAGACCATATACTAACTTGCGTAGATGACAAACAAGAGACTCTCACTCGACTTCATAATCAGGAGGAGGTTGCATATAAACAGTTTCAACTAAATCATCATTCATAAATGCATTCTTTATCTCTAGATGATATAAAATCCATCTACAGTGCATAGTAAGAGAGATCAACATACTGATAGTGTTTAGCTTGGCAACAGGGAAAAATATCGCCTTATAATCAATTATATATTGCCAAGTAAAACATCAATCAACAAGTCGTGTCTTCAAGCACTCAACAAAACCATCAGCAACTAACACAAGAATGGTCAAGTGTTAGAGGAATCAAATACCATAAACCATTAGACCAAAGGACTTGCATCTATTCATCCATAATGGCACCCTGGATGTTGATGTATCTCATGTACAGAAGGAGGTATAGAAATAAAAGAAAGAATTAGCAAACTTGAGCAGTGGAGAAGCCCAATGATAAGAAACAAAATTATCAATATGATGCATAGTAAAAGTACGTTGTTCTTATGAAAAGCAATAGAAAAATCATCCATAGCTGGTATAATATCAACTGGGCTATTGGTCCTGAAATATAAGTGTCATGATGAGATTGTTTCTTACATACCACGAAGAGGTAGAAAAGAAGATGTCGTGGGTGGTGGAGGTGATTGTAATGCTTGTGGTTCGTATTACGTATTTTTGAAATATGTGTACGTATTCTATCTTGTATTGCATGATTCCTTGCTTGGTTTCCTTCATGGCTTGGGTTATTCTTGGTTCGGGTTGGCTTGGGTCGGTTTGGGATTGCTATTGGTTCATTATGAACCAAGGAGTGAACCCCCTACCTACCACCACAATCCCCATTTATTAACCATTCTTCTTTCTCTCTCTTCATTAACCTCTTCTTCTTCTTCCATTTACTTCTTCACCTACCAGAGAGAGAGAGGTCTAGGCAAGTGCAACTTGCTTCATGGAGGAACTCAGATTTTATTGCCTCATTCTCTTCCTTATAGCATTTTAACTTACTTTAGTACTTGGCATTTTTACTTTCCATGGCTAGATTCTTGTAGATCTAAGTTTACTATTATTTTCAGAATTCTTGGGTTTTGATCTACTTAATCTTGTTATTTCTGAGTTTTGATGGTTCTATGTTGTAGAGAATCTTGTTATGCCCCATTTTAACATATGGAAGTTCGGATTTGGGCTCCGGATGATGGAGTTATGGAGCTTGAGAACTTGGCTCTCATGGTGTTCTTCTTCTCGAAATTTTGGAGAAGAAAAACTGTGCTTTACTTGACCGCATGAATACTTCATACGGCAAGTGTCCTCTTCAGCCGCATGACTGAAGTACTTCGAGCCGCAGGAGGGCCGAACTCATCTAGCCGCATAACTCGCCCAACCCCAGCCGCATAATACTCTGAACTTCTTGAGCCGCATGGATCTCCATCTTCTTGGCCGCATAGACCGAGTCATTCCTAAGCCGCATGAGCCCCCACTCGAGTTCAGCCGCATAGGCGCATGATCCCGCTAACCGCATATGCCACTCTCCCAGCCGCATAGGTCTCGGCATAATCCCAGCCGCATGAAATTGGCCCACTTATAGCCGCATATAACTTGTATTCCCTCTGATCGCATAAGCTCCTGAACTATCCTGACCGCATGTGTTCCTAACTGAGCCGCATGCACCCTCTTCATCTCCTGGCCGTATAAGCGCATGGCTCGTCCAGCCGCATAAGACCTTGCTCCCTGCAGACCGCATGAAGACCTTATATATCTAGCCGCATATGCACCCGCATCCTCGGCCGCATGAGGCCGAGTCCATCCTCAGCCGCATAGGGTCCACCCTTCCCCGCTAACCGCATATGACCCTCCTCCTAGCTCAGCCGCATGCGCCTGACCCTATTTAGCCGCATGGGCTGTTCTCTCCCCAGCCGCATGGGATCATTCCCGGCCGCATATGCCTGAGCCGCATGGCTCTCCAATAGCCCTGTGTACTATTATTTTATTATTATTTGCCCATATCTTGTAAACCCCCTATTGTATATTTTTACGCTCATTTTATATCCTTACGCCTTTTGTCCTGAACTTGATAATCACGATTTGATTGACATAATTGAAATGACAATTGTACATGACATGGTGTGACAAGTAAACATGACATGACATGATAGTGGCCCGTCGTGGAGTACTCCTGACAAGTAAACCTGACATGATATATCTTGATAAGCTGTTACGACGGCTACTTGACATGACATGACCTGTATAAATAACCTGGACACCGTGGGCGATTGTGCTTGTACAAATAATCCATTCCTGTCTTGCATCATGTCTAGGAGGGGACTCCTGAGTACCACGGTCAGGAGTACCTACTGAAATGAACTAAGGCTAATAACTAGATTAATACATTAGTCATAAAGAGATCTCCCAGCTACAGGCAATCCCGTTACCTGGACGCGCCTGGGATCTGTAGCCTGCCGTCGAGTAGGGCACATTTCCAGCACACTGTCATGTGTTGCATCCTTCAAGCTACCTAAGGGTACATACGTTTCCTGGACGATGTACCCACATGAATTCAACCCCTAATTTTCGACCTGGGTAACCTGGATGGTCTGCAGGGCTTGTGGCTGTGGAATAATCTCACTGCATCTTGCTAGTAACTAGGCCTGTGATAACCCTAGTTAGTTAAAGTATCAAGCCGTAATTCTTGCTTGGCCGTGAAATGATTGGATGGAGTCTAACCAGTCTAGTCTTGTCCTGATCTTGTTCCAGATTACTGCATGACCTGAATGCCTGTACTTATTTTACCGATAAATGGTGAGAATACCAAGTTATGTTCAGACGAAAGGTTACAACCCCGGTCCTTGTTTGGTTTACGGGTTGTAACCTGGCCATCTGAATAGTTCCATGGTTATCTCATCGTATATCACATGTTATGCTTTTCCTTAATTCCTGTCTTTATTATTAATCTATTACTATTGTGCTAATTGCTGGTTTTAGTTCCTAAGTGAAGCTTCCTTTGTGGCACTTGCTCTTTCTGGGGTCTGACCCAGCTGGTTTTGTATGGCCAGATTTCAGAGCAGCTCCAGAGGATCTACCGACTTTCCAGCCCGATGGTGGCGACTAGACGTAACTAGGGCAACGAGTGGGTTTATTTTTGATCTCCCACTTTATTGTAAAAATATTCTTTTGAGGCGTTTAGCCGACGAGCACCTGTTTAGCTCGATTGTACTTACTTACTGTCTGCCTACGGACTGTAACATGATTGACAGATCCTAGGGTTGATCATGTATGACTAAACTCTTGCTAGTTCTAACATTTTGTAACGACTAGCTTCATGATCAGCTGAATATATAATATTTGGGACGCCTTATTATTGTATATTTAATGATCATACATCTTGTAACATTTACTTACTTGCTTGTGATTGAGACATTAGGCTTGTTCATGACCATAGGAGACTGTTGGCTTGTAGTAAACCCTCATGTATCTAGACAGCCGTGACTGTATAGCGAGATGGAATCCATTTCATATACGTAGCTGGCTATGTCTGCCCCCGCTCTCCAGTATTCTGGTTCTGGGGTGTGACATGGTTTAAGTGGTGGCCCATGCAGGTCTTGTAAATCAAGATATGTGAGGGTTTACCGAATAGATGTCTCAATCAGTATTCGCCCTTGATCTCTGCTTGTATCTTTTGAATCCCTGGATTCTTGTCCTGATCATATGCTTGTATCGTTGATCTGTCCTGGTCCTTCCTTATTGTTCTCCATGTCGTCTTCTTCAGCGGCATCGTTCCTGGACCTGCCGGTCAGCAAGGCGAAGCACTTTCCGTGGACCAGCCGCAACCAGGAGATCAAGCCCAGCATTTCGGAATAGCCTCCAGAGTTGTGCCTTCTGGCGGAGAGCCACCAGTCCAGCCAGTTCATCCTGCCGAACCTGATGATGGCACTTTGGTAGGACTCGTCAGGACCTTGATAGCTTCCCAAGATCGTCGTAGAGGTGCCTTGCACCAGGCAGTGACGAATACTCTGACCAGAGGAGGTCATCAGGGTAACAGCGCGGCCAACAGCTTCAAGCGCTTGAACCCTCCCTTCTTCGACGGTAGTGAAGATGCTATCGCCGCAGATGCTTGGCTTCAGGACACAGAGGTGATTCTAGAAGCAGCCAAGACCCCAGAGATCGATAAGTTGGCCGTGGTGCGCCTGCAGTTGCTAGATCTTGCCCGCAGCTGGCGGGCAGCTCAGGCCGTTGGTTTAGTAGCACCCATTGCTTGGGCAGTGTTCAGAGAGAGATTCCAGACCAAGTATTTTGATGCTGTAGCTCGGTATGATCTACAGACGAGATTCACCAATCTGAAGCAGATGGACAGAACGGTCGATGGTTATACGGCCGAGTTTTCGAGACTCAGTCGGTTTGCTCCCACCTTGGTGGAAACCGAGTATGATAGAGCCCAGTGATTCCAGCAAGGGCTTCACCTGGAGATTTTGTTGGCAGTTGAGCAGTTTGAGCATCAGACTTTTGATGCAGTCTTGAGAGCAGCTAGGAGGCATGAGTATACCTCCCAGAGAATTGTGGATAGGGCCGGAGGTCGGAAGAGATCCCACGGCCAGATGAATCAGTCTTCAGCCCCAGCCCTGGCAGCTAGGGCTTTGACTATTGGAGCTCCGAGGCGGGCGGCCTCGGTGACGTCGGTTCAGCATTCAGCCCCGACGTACCCTCAGCAGGAGAAGCAGACTTCCGCAGTGGGATGTTCTCATTATGGGAAGCCAGGCCATGTAGTGACAGAGTGTCGCAGGGCACAGGGATTGTGTATGGCTTGTGGAGCAGCAAACCATAGGGTTGGATCCTGCCCGAATAGGGGTGGTTCATCATCGTCCAACCTTTCTAGCTCTTCGGTGAGGGGACCAGCTCCTGCCCAGTAGCAGCAGTATCCATTGCCGAGGCCCTTGCCGCCTCAGTCCCAGGTATTCCAGCAGCAGAACCCCCAGCAGCATGTTCAAGCCCAAGCCTTGAGTCAGAATAGGCAGCGAGGATTTCAGCAGAGGGGACCAGCACCCCGAGGGCATGGTCAGGCTATGGTGATGACCGCAGAGGAAGGACTGGCACCAGGAGAGGTAGTGGCAGGTACTATTCTCGTCAACTCCTTTCCAGCTTCAGCTTTATTTGATTCTGGTGCATCACATTCTTTTATGTCTGTACGATTCGCGACACGGATAGGATTGGAGCCCGAGTCATTATCAGTAAGGCTCGATATACTTACTGGTAATGGACTTATGGGAGTCGATAGGGTGTTTTCCTCGTGTCGGATCGTAGTTAGCGGTAAGAAATTTCTCGCTAGATTGATAGAGTTTCCGATGGCCGATTATGATGTGGTCTTAGGGATGGATTGGTTGAGGAACCAGTATGCTAGGATAGATTGCCATATTGGTAGGGTTGTTTTTAGCATTCCAGGAGAGCCAGAGTTTTCATTTTCCAGAGACGCAATTGAGTCTTCTCCTCCAGTATTGCGGATGGTAGTAGCAGCAGTGCAGTTGCCCCGGATAGTCGAAGAGTTTCCAGATATTTTCCCAGAAGAGCTTCCAGGTATGCCGCCAGAGCGGGAGATCGAGTTCACTATCGACTTGATTTCCGGGACAGCCCCAGTATCAGAGAGAGTCTACAGGATGGCGCCTTCAGAGTTGGAGATATTGTACAAGATGATTGAAGAACTTAGGACCAAGGGATTCATTCGTGCTAGTGGATCACCTTGGGGAGCCCCGATGCTTCTTGTAAAAAAAAAGATGGTACATCCAGGTTATGTGTTGATTATCGTACTTTGAACTCAGTGACAATCAAGAACAGATATCCTCTTCCGAGGATAGATGACTTGTTTGATCAGCTTAAAAGGGCAGCAGTATTCTCGAAGATCGACTTGCGCTCAGGATATCATCAGATCAGAGTCAAAGAGCAGGACATTCCGAAGACAACTTTTAGATCAAGGTATGGGCATTGGGAGTTTCTTGTTATGCCCTTTGGAGCAACCAATGCGCCGGCTGTATTCATGGATCTCATGAATCGCATCTTCATGCCTTATTTGGATCAGTTTGTGATTGTGTTTCTGGATGACATCCTGGTTTATAGCAGGAGTAAGGCGGAGCATGAGCAGCATCTCTGCGTGGTTCTTCAGATTCTCAGGGAGCACCAGTTGTATGCCAAGTTCAGTAAATACGAGTTCTGGCTCGATCGCATTTCGTACTTGGGTCACATCATCACTCGAGGAGGAGTAGAAGTGGATCCCCAGAAGATTGTGGCTATTGAGTCATGGCCAGTGCCCAGCACAGTTGCAAAGGTTCGCAGTTTTCTTGGATTGGCCGGCTACTACCGGCGGTTTATTTCAGATTTTGCTCGAATTTCAGTGCCATTGACCCAGTTGACCCGCAAGGAGGTGCAGTTTGCTTGGACAGCAGAGTGTCAGGATTCTTTTGAAAAGTTGAAGCGAGGCTTGATGACGGCTCCTATTCCCGCGCTTCCAGATGGAACTGGAGGATTCTCAGTATATTGTGATGCTTCAGGCAGAGGCCTAGGATGTGTTCTGATGCAGCATGGGAAGGTAATAGCTTATGCTTCACGATAACTTCGTGATCATGAGAGGAATTACCCAACCTATGACTTGGAGCTGGCAGCAGTAGTATTTGCACTTAAGTTGTGGAGGCACTACTTGTACGGAGACATGGTGGAAATTTTCACCGACCATAAGAGCCTGAAGTATGTTTTCACCCAGAAGGATCTTAACATGCGTCAGATGAGGTGGCTGGAGCTTCTTGTGGATTATGATGTCAACTTGCAGTATCATCCCGGGAAGGCCAACGTCGTTGCAGATGCATTGAGCAGGAGAGCCGGTGTTTATTTCCTAACTGCACAACCAGAGCTGTTAGCAGATCTTCAGAAGATGGGTATAGAAGTTGTTCTCCCTTCCAGTATGGCATTGATGGCCAGCATGCAAGTTCAGTCCACTATAGTCGAGAGGATCCGGATGGCGCTGTCAGCAGATTCCAAGCTTCAGCGACTCAGAGCAGAGTGTGAGGCAGGCCGGCAACCCGAGTTATGCATTCATGAAGACGGTACACTTAGGCATGGTAAGCATCTTTGTGTACCCAGTGGAGATATCAGACAGGAGATCATGGAAGAGGCTCACACTTCACAGTATTCCATCCATCCTGGTGGTACGAAGATGTACCGTGATATCCGTCAGCATTTCTGGTGGAATGGCATGAAGAGGGAGATAGCCCGGTTTGTCTCTCATTGTTTGGTCTGTCAACAAGTTAAGGCTGAACATCAGAGGCCCGCTGGACTTCTTCAGCCTTTACCGATTCCAGAATGGAAATGGGAACATGTGACCATAGATTTTGTGACCGGATTGTCTAGATCCCCAGCTGGTTGAGATGCTATTTGGGTAATAGTTGATCGGCTCACGAAGGTAGCTCACTTCCTCCCGTTCAGAGTTGGTCAATCGACAGCTCAGTTAGCAGAGATGTACCTCAGACAGATAGTCAGGATACACGGAGTGCCAGTCAGTATCACTTCGGACCGAGATTCAAGATTCACGTCATACTTTTGGCGTAGCTTGCAAGAGAGTTTGGGAACTCGTCTCCAGTTCAGTTCAGCATATCATCCGCAGACAGATGGTCAGTTGGAGCGTACGATCCAGACTCTTGAAGACATGTTGCGATCTTGTACACTTGACTTCGGTGGTTCGTGGGAAGATCACCTGCACCTGGTAGAGTTCTTATACAACAATAGTTTCTAGGCCAGTATCCAGATGGCACCGTTCCAGGCACTGTATGGCAGGAGGTGCAGATCCCCGCTAGCATGGGATGATATCGGAGAGAGGCAGATGCTCGGTCCAGAAATGATTGCCCAGACAGTTGAAGTGGTCAGAAGAGTCAGGGATCATCTTCGAGTTGCCCAAGATCGCCAGCACCATTTGGCCGATTCTCATCGGCGCCCTCTCGAGTTTTCTGTCGGTGACCATGTATTCCTGAGGATTTTGCCTAACCGTGGCGTCATTCGTTTCGGCGCACGAGAAAAGCTTAGTCCTAGGTATATAGGGCCGTTTGATATTCTGGAGTGAGTAGGAGATGTGTCCTATCGTCTCGCTCTTCCGCCGTCGCTAAGCGAGGTGCATGACGTGTTCCATGTATCCCAATTACGAAGGTATATCCCAGACCCGAGCCACGTCCTGGATCATTCGGAATTGGTTGTTGGTACCAACCTTTCGTATGAGGAGAGGCCCGTGTCTATATTGGACCGGAGAGAGAAGATACTCAAGAACAAGACTATCAAGTTAGTCCGAGTTTCTTGGGGTCATCACTCTTTGGGTGAGTCAACGTGGGAGCGTGAGGATGATATCCGATCGCGATATCTCGGCTTGTTTGACTCGTGAGGTATAATGTCTTCCTTATGCCTCATGCCTTCGGTTCCTTGCTTGAATGAGTGATTGCCTGCCTAGTTATAGCTTGCTTGTGAATAATATAGCTTGTCCTCGCCTCTCTAGCCTCTTAATTAAATTTCGAGGACGGAATTCTTTTAAGGTGGGTAGAGTTGTAATGCCTGTGGTTCGTATTACGTATTTTTGAAATACGTATATGTATTCTATCTTGTATTGCACGATTCCTTGCTTGGTTTCCTTCATGGCTTGGGTTATTTTTGATTTGGGTTGGCTTGGGTCGGTTTGGGATTGCTATTGGTTCATTATGAACCAAGGGGTGAACCCCCTACCTACCACCACAATACCCATTTATTAACCATTCTTCTTTCTCTCTCTTCATTAACCTCTTCTTCTTCTTCCATTTACTTCTTCACCTACCAGAGAGAGAGAGAGAGGTCTAGGCAAGTGCAACTTGCTTCATGGAGGAACTCAAATTTTATTGCCTCATTCTCTTCCTTATAGCATTTTAACTTACTTTAGTACTTGACATTTTTACTTTCTATGGCTAGATTCTTGTAGATATAAGTTTACTATTATTTTCGGAATTCTTGGGTTTTGATCTACTTAATCTTGTTATTTCTGAGTTTTGATGGTTCTATGTTGTAGAGAATCTTGTTCTGCCCCCATTTTGACCTATGGAAGTTCGGATTTGGGCTCCGGATGATAGAGTTATGGAGCTTGAGAACTTGGCTCTCATGGTGTTCTTCTCGGAATTTTGGAGAAGATGAACTGTGCTTGACTTGACCGCATGAATACTTCATGCGGCAAGTGTCCTCTTCAGCCGCATGACTGAAGTACTTCGAGCCGCAGGAGGGCCGAACTCATCTAGCCGCATAACTCGCCCAACCCCCGCCGCATAATACTCTGAACTTCTTGAGCCGCATGGATCTCCATCTTCTTGGCCGCATAGACCGAGTCATTCCTAAGCCGCATGAGCCCCCACTCGAGTTCAGCCGCATAGGCGCATGACCCCGCTAACCACATATGCCACTCTCCCAGCCGCATAGGTCTCGGCATAATCCCAGCCGCATGAACTTGGCCCACTTATAGCTGCATATAACTTGTATTCCCTCTGATCGCATAAGCTCCTGAACTATCCTGACCGCATGTGTTCCTAACTGAGCCGCATGCACCCTCTTCATCTCCTGGCCGCATAAGCGCATGGCTCGTCCAGCCGCATAAGACCTTGCTCCCTGCAGACCGCATGAAGACCTTGTATATCTAGCCGCATATGCACCCGCATCCTCGGCCGCATGAGGCCGAGTCCATCCTCAGCCGCATAGGGTCCACCCCTCCCCGCTAACCGTATATGACCCTCCTCCTGGCTCAACCGCATGCGCCTGACCCTATTTAGCCGCATGGGCTGTTCTCTCCCCAGCCGCATGGGATCATTCCCGGCCGCATATGCCTGAGCCGCATGGCTCTCCAATAGCCCTGTGTACTATTATTTTATTATTATTTGCCCATGTCTTGTAAATCCCCTATTGTATATTTTTACGTTCATTTTATATCCTTACGCCTTTTGTCCTGAACTTGATAATCACGATTTGATTGACATGATTGAAATGACAATTGTACATGACATGGTGTGATAAGTAAACATGACATGACATGATAGTGGCCCATCGTGGCGCACTCCTGACAAGTAAACCTGACATGATATATCTTGATAAGCTGTTGCGATGGCTACTTGACATGACATAACCTGTATAAATAACCTGGACACCGTGGGCGATTGTGCTTGTACAAATAATCCAGTCCTGTCTTGCATCATGTCTAGGAGGGGACTCCTGAGTACCACGGTCAGGAGTACCTACTGAAATGGACTAAGGCTAATAACTAGATTAATACATTAGTCATAAAGAGATCTCCCAGCTACAGGCAATCCCGTTACCTGGACGCGCCTGGGATCTGTAGCCTGCCGTCGAGTAGGGCACATTTCCAGCACACTGTCATGTGTTGCATCCTTCAAGCTACCTAAGGGTACATGCGTTTCCTGGACGATGTACCCACATGAATTTAATCCCTAATTTTCGACCTGGGTAACCTGGATGGTCTGCAGGGCTTGTGGCTGTGGAATAATCTCACTGCATCTTGCTAGTAACTAGGCCTGTGATAACCCTAGTTAGTTAAAGTATCAAGCCGTAATTCTTGCTTGGCCGTGAAATGATTGGATGGAGTCTAACCAGTCTAGTCTTGTCCAGATCTTGTTCCAGATTACTGCATGACCTGAATGCCTGTACTTATTTTACCGATAAATGGTGAGAATACCAAGTTCTGTTCAGACGAAGGGTTACAACCCCGGTCCTTGTTTGGTTTATGGGTTGTAACCTGGCCATCTGAATAGTTCCATGGTTATCTCATCGTATATCACATGTTATGCTTTTCCTTAATTCCTGTCTTTATTATTAATCTATTACTATTGTGCTAATTGCTGGTTTTAGTTCCTAAGTGAAGCTTCCTTTGTGGCACTTGCTCTTTCTGGGGTCTGACCCAGCTGGTTTTGTATAGCCAGATTTCAGAGCAGCTCTAGAGGATCTACCGACTTTCCAGCCCGATGGTGGCGACTAGACGTAACCAGGGCAACGCATGGGTTTATTTTTGATCTTCCACTTTATTGTAAAAATATTCTTTTGAGGCGTTTAGCCGACGAGCACCTGTTTAGCTCGATTGCACTTACTTACTGTCTGCCTACGGGCTGTAACATGATTGACAGATCCTATGGTTGATCATGTATGACTAAACTCTTACTAGCCCTAACATTTTGTAACGACTAGCTTCATGATCAGCTGAATATATAATATTTGGGATGCCTTATTATTGTATATTTAATGATCATACATCTTGTAACATTTACTTACTTGCTTGTGATTGAGACATTAGGCTTGTTCATGAAGACTGTTGGATTGTAGTAAACCCTCATGTATCTAGACAGCCGTGACTGTATAGCGAGATGGAATCCATTTCATATACGTAGCTAGTTATGTCTGCCCCCGCTCTCCAGTATTCTGGTTCTGGGGCGTGACATGGTTTAAGTGGTGGCCCATGCAGGTCTTGTAAATCAAGATATGTGAGGGTTTACCGAATAGATGTCTCAATCAGTATTCGTCCTTGATCTCTGCTCGTATCTTCTGAATCCCTGGATTCTTGTCCTGATCATATGCTTGTATCGTTGATCTGTCCTGGTCCTTCCTTATTGTTCTCCATGTCGTCTTCTTCAGCGGCATCGTTCCTGGACCTGCCGGTCAGCAAGGCGGAGCACTTTCCGTGGACCAGCCGCAACCAGGAGATCAAGCCCAGCATTCTGGAATAGCCTCCAGAGTTGTGCCTTCTGGCGGAGAGCCACCAGTCCAGCCAGTTCAGCCTACCGAACCTGATGATGGCACTTTGGTAGGACTCGTCAGGACCTTGATAGCTTCCCAAGATCGTCGTGGAGGTGTCTTGCACCAGGCAGTGACGAATGCTCTGACCTGAATGCATGTACTTATTTTACCGATAAATGGTGAGAATACCAAGTTCTGTTCAGATGAAGGGTTACAACCCCGGTCCTTGTTTGGTTTACGGGTTGTAACCTGGCCATCTGAATAGTTCCATTGTTATCTCATCGTATATCACCTGTTATGCTTTTCCTTAATTCCTGTCTTTATTATTAATCTATTACTATTGTGCTAATTGCTGGTTTTAGTTCCTAAGTGAAGCTTCCTTTGCGGCACTTGCTCTTTCTGGGGTCTGACCTAGCTGGTTTTGTATGGCCCGATTTCAGAGCAGCTCCAGAGGATCTACCGACTTTCCAGCCCGATGGTGGCGACTAGACGTAACCAGGGCAACGAGTGGGTTTATTTTTGTCACGACCCGCACCCTCCGTGAGGGTACGAGAACGTAACAACGCCCAGCCTACGCCGCAGTGTCGACGGTAGAACGCTGTTCTAGGTCATGAACTATAACTACATAACATGAAATATACTCTCAAGAAGGAGGCCAACACCGAGGTACAACTCAATCACAATCTAAGGTAGAATGTAGCACGATGAAAATAGATAAGAAATCCTCAATCTCATCATCTCTAAAATATACAACTCTGAAAATAAAGACAACAGCTAAGCATGAAAAGAAGTAACAGTCTAAGCTATCTACACTATACAAGGTATCATCCTGAGCAGCTGCCTGAACCTTCCCAGGGGTCCAGGTCGCGAGTGTCAACTAGGCAAACTCCAAGTAAGGGTGCAGGGTTCCTCATTATCCTCTGTAAAATTTTCAACAGGTCCAGTCAGGACGGGAGCAAGCACAAAACATCTCACGCAGTTCATATCATGTTAGGAAATATAAAGCATGCAATAGAGTAAGGTACATGAAACGCTGAAAGAAAGAAGTGTATGAAAAACAGTAGAGAATTGATAACAGGAAATATCTAAATATGATAAGTAAGAACTGTAAGCCTACTGTGATTTAGAGTACAATATGGTTATGTAAACGGTCTAGGAAAATGCAATGGTAACTCCATTGTACGTGGGTGTACAATAGACATATACAATAGTTATACAATCTTGTACAATAGGATTTGATTACATAACCAATTCTACTCCCCCTCCCAAATCAATACACAAGGATCCACTCCAGTTATGTTATCTTGCACAATAGTGTACAATGTTATACAATGGATGTACAATATTATACAATAGGTGTACAATGTTATACAATAGTTGTACAATGTTATACAATAGTGTACAATGGTCTATCCCTGGAACTCATGTGATAATGAGAGTACAATATGCACAATGAGTGTACAAGGATATAGGTATTCAGTAAATACAATATGGAAGTGAAACGCACATCACAATATGTATCTAGTGAATACAAGGGGATAACATCCCAAAAGAAGATCCTTATAGTACCAATTCGTGATAACAATCGTGTCAGCATCAAGTACAGTAATCTAGAGCAAGAATGTAAATCCAGGCAAGTATGAAATGGTCAGAGAATGTACTCGCCTCGTATCTGAATGTCTGAAGTAAATGTACTGTCCGAGATGAGATACCTGACTCCTAGTTAGAGCAACACAAGTTACAACATGTCTAAAATAAGGAAATAGACTGCTGCCATGCATCTACATGCTGTCTAGGTCAAACTAGGCTAAAGTCAACACTTGGTCAACTCTAGTCAACTATCTAGTCAAAGGTCAACTGGGTCAACATAGACTCAATGAAGTCTCACTAGGCCTAACCAGTCTACCCTTGCTAGTACACACCATACAAATCCAAGGCTATACAAGCCAACACAAGTCACATATCGAGATACATCACATTCATGCATATTCAACATTATATATATATAAGAGAAAAGAACTAACATGTAAAGCTATGTGTGTGTGTGTGAACATGGAGGTGTACATGAAAAGAGAAATCAACACTAGTTATGAGTTTACACTACACATGGCACAAAGCTAACCCATCTACATTACACATATATTATACTTAACATGCATGGCTACAAGTATACATCTATATACATTAGAGTAGAGACTATTTAAGTTATAACTAACATGCATCTATACTTTACATAAATCTATATATATATTATAGCAATCATTTAGAGAAGGGTTACATGGCATGGTGGTTGATATAGAGTGGGGTATCCTTGTACAGAGGGTGAAGTTCATTCTCACTTTAGTTCCACATTTACATATAAACTAAAGTGAGCTATCCCATAAACTGGTGTAACTAACCACATAAAATGAACCATGTTATCTGAAATCTGCCATTAAGTCAACATTCTACATGCATACAGCTCATGCATTATCTAATACTGAAATTAACTAACATTTCGAATTAAGGGTTGAAGGTTAACATTTCATTCATAGACATTCCACTATATTGAAAACTAAAATTGGCTTGGCAATAGGAAAAAGAAGGTATATATGCTTACATGGACAGTTCAGTGTTCGAACAACCTAAAATGAACTAACATTCAATCTAAATATCAGCTATGCATTGGTTCTATGTCTACATATGAAATCTGATATTGCATTTACAATATTTATACATTATGCATTCATATCTATCATTACATATATACCTTGCATTTATATCTAGCATTCATTATATACTTTCATGCATGCATTGTATATCATTCTTTCATTCATGCATTTATGCATTGCTTACATATATTACATTAATTGCATTCCTACATGCTTGCATTCAACCATATATATACATTAATGTAAAGAGGATATATATCATATATATATCATTTCATTCATCTAACATATCATGCATTATATACTCTATATTCATTTAATATCCATACTACATAGGCTCATAGGTTACACAGAATACATATATCGTATAGTCACTCTTTTACTTAAAACCAATACTGTACCAATTGGGCATTCACTAAATTCTAGGGTTAAAGTATGTTGTAGTACTTCATGTTAGCTTTCCGAAACTTCAAACGGATCGCATTTTCGTGTCCGGAAGCTCCCGGAATTGTAAAAATACCGAAACGCATTCGTCTTTCGTACAGCTGATACTCAATTAATTCTACAGAAAGTTACAAAAAGAATTTGGCTTATTAAAATATATATTTGGAAAACTAACTTCGATACGGTTCTTTTAAAAAAAATAGAAGATAAATCAGAGTTTTAAGCTAAAAGTTATGACATTTCAAAGTTGCTATTGCTACTAAAAACGTGGATAAAAATTATGACGAATTTGGATAGTTTGAGACAAAAGAACACAAGTATATAACATAATATATCAAGAACTCACTCTCTACACTAATATATATATATGAGACACTATAGAACACATCTCCAATACAAAAATATGAGATTAAACATGTAATAATTCATTCATACATAACAACAACACATAGTGTGTCAAAATTTGGGGTTTTCCCACATGGACACAACCACAACACAAAGGACACTCCTATGACCTCCAAATGGACACGAAATGGACACAAATGGAGATACAACCATGGGGGTCATTCCTATGGTTCAAAATAGACCTATATGCATGAGGAAATGAAAAGGAGAAGGGATTTATACCTCCCGGTAGATCGAATCGAAGAAAAGCCTTCCCGGAATGACACCGACACGTTGAGATTCCAAAAGGACACGAACGAGCTCTGAATCCTCCCAAACTTGGGTAGCTTCCTCCTTGGCTAGAATGGAGAAGGAAATAAGAAGATTTGGTGGCGAAATAGAAGGATTTGGTGGAAAAATTGCTAGGGATTGCTCTCTAGAAATTTGGGGAAGAACAAGAGAGAGAGTGTGGATGAGAATAATGAAATGAACTTGAGCCTATCCTCTCCCAAAGTGGCTGGCCATATGGGGCTATTTGTCCTATTATGGTAAGGTCCAAAATGCCCCCACTAACCTATTCTATTAGTATTAGGAAAGGGCTAATTGGTTGGGGCTAAATTAGTCATTCTAAAGTCTCTAATCACACTAACCTTATCTATAATAATTAGTCTAACCTCTAACTAAAATATTTCTATCATGTGGGCCATGGCTAACTAATGTGTGGGTCTACTAAAGTCAACACTATCCCGGGTCCCCGTTTCAAGTCAGATTGAGCTGAAATTCGAACCCGACTCAAATAACCCCAAAACAATATCATAAATAATAAAATAAATTTCAAAAATATTTCAAAAATACAAAATGACAAAAATACTCCTGTTCTTGAAAACTGGAGATGACAAATTCCTCAAAATTAAAACCAAACAATAGTAAAATGTCAAAATCACAAGTCATAATTTTAAATAGTTTAAAAATGATTAAAAATCACCAAAAATTATAATATGAAATAATTATCAATAAATAATAATTATAATTACAAAATTTCAAAATTATCCTCATCTGGAAAACTAGGTGTTACAATCCTACCCACCTTATAAAAATTTCGTCCTCGAAATTAAGATGATCTCACCCCCTTCTAGGTCAAACATAGTCCAGGATCAATCACTAGTCAATTTCTCAACATCCAAGTACTTGGTCATCAACTGGTCAACTTCTTAGGGTTTTACCTATGCTAGCTATTTAGGTGTTGGCAACTAGAATTTAGCAAAAGAGAAACTCTATAATAGACTAGCTCTTAATTTTCCAATCCTATCAAGTCACCTATAACTAAATACCTACAAGCTAAGCACATGAATACCAAATACCACATATATATATATATATGCTCAAGAACAACAACCCATCACATATATCTTAAGTATATCATCTATATATATACATGACTGATCAACCAAGGGTTAAGGCAGACTAAACTTATAAGGGTCTGAAATAATGCTTAGAACTAGGCTAAGGATGAATGGTCTGAATCAAGGGGACATGGTATCTAGTGAAGGGTCTGCACACTGCCTATAAAGGTGATCAACACAAAGGAACTCAACACGAAGGAAACTTAACTAAAATGGAAAACTGATCCAAGCATAGGCTAAACAACATGTTTATAACCCTTTACAACAATGGCCTATAGATACCAACTAACCTATATCCCATATGCCAATATCATCTGCAATCTATCTATGCAAATAGACCTCTCAGTCTTAGGTGAAACTACAACTATACTCAAAGGCAGGCTCTGGTCATGGGTGCCTCACTAGAAAAGGTAAGGGAAAGTAGTAATAATCATCAAGGATGTAAGGCATACTAACATCCTATGTGTAACTGGTTGGTATTATAGATAACAGGAGAATTATCTGCAATGGGTTACTATTCTAACACCAATGCTAACTATCACCTCTAGGGTACAGACACTCTACAAGTCATCATACCATTATACTATGAAGGAACTACCTATGAATAAGCTCTACAAAACTAAATATTCCTACTCCTAAGTCATTTATAACAATCAAAAGGGTATGATGTTTAAACCTTCTCAAGATACAATCTGTTAATCATATGCGTCTATCCAAAATCATGTTGTCCAGAGTCTTCATCATACTAGTGAGCAAGGCTACGATAATCACAGAGTCCTTGACTAAGGTACGTACCTCTAGGTTCATGGTATTTAAAATTTTTTGCACTGCCGCATGCGACGGCAAAAACCTTAAATTCCCATACCCGAGAATACATCCAAAATCTGACTATATGTCCTCACTATGCCAACTAATACGACTATCGAGGATTCTAGATCCCATGATTTAGGCGACCTAGCCCATATGATTTTCTCAGAAGAAAAAACAAACACAACAAAAGAGTAACATGACAAAATTAATCAATCAACAAGGAACAGATGGAATCGGATTTCAAGGTAATTATAAAAGACAATTGCGGGAATGGAATTGAGAAGAACGGAACTTGCAGCAAGATCTCCAACGGTCTGTGCATCCTCGACTGTCCTGACGATAGCTCGCCCTGCTGGTTTCCTCCAGCCTGATGCTGATACTGCACAAATCTCTGCTGTTGATGCTGTATGAATCGCTGCTGCTGAGAGAAACCGAAAATGAAGGGAAAAGTCTATGTACAGACAGAGGTGCACCTCCAGTATAGCAGAAATGCCAACCTGAGTCGGCACAACAGGAGCTGCGGTCTCGAGGTCCTGATGAACAGGACGAGAGGTGGCCAGCCTCTCGATAGTATCTCCCGAACCGAAGCGATGAGATCGTGTCTTCATAACCATCATGAAGACAGATCAAAACAAGAAGCAATTTCTGAGAATGAAGCAAAAATTCAAAGGAGAACAATTTATATTCAAGGGAAGTCAATAAGCAACAATTTTAGACAAAAGGAATCGGATTAAGAGTTTTTTCTAATGTGATTGAGTACCTCCAAAAATATTCTAATCCTACTGCAGGCTGTAGTGATACTCTAGTTCGAATACCATTACATAAACTCGACCTGCATGGGCCACCACTAAAAATGTGTCACGATCCGCACCCACCGTGAGGGTACGAGAACGTAACAACGCCCAGCCTATGCCGCAGTGTCGGCGGTAGAACGCTGTTCTAGGTCATGAACTATAACTACATAACATAAAATATACTCTCCAGAAGGAGGCCAATACCGAGGTACAACTCAATCACAATCTAAGATAGAATGTAGCACGATGGAAATAGATAAGAAATCATCAACTGAGGTACAACAGAAATGGAATACAAGTCTCATCATCTCTAAAATATACAACTCTGAAAATAAAGACAACAACTAAGCATGAAAAGAAGTAACAGTCTAAGCTATCTACACTATACAAGGTATCATCCTGAGTAGCTGCCTGAACCTCCCCAGGGGTCCAGGTCGCGAATGTCAACTAGGCAAACTCCAAGTAAGGGTGCAGGGTTCCTCATCATCCTCTGTAAAATTTTCAACAGGTCCAGTCAGGACGGGAGCGAGCACAAAACATCTCACGCAGTTCATATCATGTTAGGAAATATAAAGCATGTAATAGAGTAAGGTACATGAAACGTTGAAAGAAAGAAGTGTATGAAAAACAGTAGAGATTTGATAACAGAAAATAACTAAATATGATAAGTAAGAACTGTAAGCCTACTGTGATTTAGAGTACAATATGGTTATGTAAACGGTCTAAGAAAATGCAATGGTAACTCCATTGTACGTGGGTGTACAATAGACATATACAATAGTTATACAATCTTGTACAATAGGATTTGATTACATAACCAATTCTACTCTCCCTCCCCAATCAATACACAAGGATCCACTCCAGTTACGTTATCTTGCACAATAGTGTACAATGTTATACAATAGATGTACAATATTACACAATAGGTGTACAATGTTATACAATAGTTGTACAATATTATACAATAGTGTACAATGGTCTATCCCTGGAACTCATGTGATAATGAGAGTACAATATGCACAATGAGTGTACAAGGATATAAGTATTCAGTAAATACAATATGGAAGTGAAACGCACATCACAATATGTATCTAGTGAATACAAGGGGATAACATCCCAAAAGAAGATCCTTATAGTACCAATCCGTGATAACAATCGTGTCAGCATCAAGTACGGTAATCTAGAGCAAGAATATAAATCCAGGCAAGTATGAAACGGTCAGTGAATGTACTCGCCTCGTATCTGAATGTCTGAAGTAAATGTACTGTCCGAGATGAGATACCTGACTCCTAGTTAGAGCAACACAAGTTACAACATGTCTAAAATAAGGAAATAGACTGCTGCCATGCATCTACATGCTGTCTAGGTCAAACTAGGCTAAAGTCAACACTTGGTCAACTCTAGTCAACTATCTAGTCAAAGCTAGGTCAACTGGGTCAACATAGACTCAATGAAGTCTCACTAGGCCTAACCAGTCTACCCTTGCTAGTACACACCATACAAATCCAAGGCTATACAAGCCAACACAAGTCACATATCGAGATACATCACATTCACACATATTCAACATTATATATATATATATATATATATATATATATATATATATATATATATATATATATATATATATATATATATATATAAGAGAAAAGAACTAACATGTAAAGCTATGTGTGTATGTGTGTGTGAACATGGAGGTGTACATGAAAAGAGAAATCAACACTAGTTATGAGTTTACACTACACATGGCACAAAGCTAACCCATCTACATTACACATGTATTATACTTAACATGCATGGCTACAAGTATACATCTATATACATTAGAGTAGCGACTATTTAAGTTATAACTAACATGCATCTATACTTTACATAAATCTATATATATTATAGCAATCATTTAGAGAAGGGTTACATGGCATGGTGGTTGATATAGAGTGGGGTGTCCTTGTGCAGAGGGTGAAGTTATTCTCAGTTTAGTTCCACATTTACATATAAACTAAAGTGAGCCATCCCATAAACTGGTGTAACTAACCACATAAAATGAACCATGTTATCTGAAATCTGCCATTAAGTCAACATCCCATATGCATACAGCTCATGCATTGTCTAATACTGAAATTAACTAACATTTCGAATTAAGGGGTTGAAGGTTAACATTACATTCATAGACATTCCATTATATTAAAAACTAAAATTGGCTTGGCAATAGAAAAAGGAAGGTATATATGCTTACATGGACAGTTCAGTGTTCGAACAATCTAAAATGAACTAACATTCAATCTAAATATCAGCTATGCATTGGTTCTATGTCTACATATGAAATCTGATATTGTATTTACAATATTTATACATTATGCATTCATATCTATCATTACATATATACCTTGCATTTATATCTAGCATTCATTATATACTTTCATGCATGCATTGTATATCATTCTTTCATTCATGCATTTATGCATGCATTGCTTACATATATTACATTAATTGTATTCCTACTTGCTTGCATTCAACCATATATATACATTAATGTAAAGAGGATATATATCATATATATATCATTTCATTCATCTAACATATCATGCATTACATACTCTATATTCATTTAATATCCATACTATATAGGCTCATAGGTTACACAAAATGCATATATCGTATAGTCACTCTTTTACTTAAAACTAATACTGTACCAATTGGGCATTCATTAAATTCTAGGGTTAAAATATGTTGTAGTACTTCATGTTAGCTTTCCGAAACTTCAAACGGATCGTATTTTCGTGTCCGAAAGCTCCCGGAATCGCGAAAATACCGAAACGCGTTCGTCTTTCATACAGCTGATACTCAAATAATTCTACAGAAAGTTACAGAAAGAATTTGGCTTATTAAAATATATATTTGGAAAGCTAACTTTGATATGGTTCTTTTAAAAACAACGGGAGATAAATCGGAGTTTTAAGCTAAAAGTTTTGATATTTCTAAGTTGCTATTGCTACTAAAAACGTGAATAAAAATTATGACGAATTTGGGTAGTTTGAGACAAAAGAACACAAGTATATAACATAATATATCAAGAACTCACTCTCTACACTAATATATATATATATATATATATATATATATGAGACACTATAGAACACATCTCCAATACAAAAATATGAGATTAAACATGTAATAATTCATTCATACATAACAACAACACATAGTGTGTCAAAATTTGGGGTTTTTCCACATGGACACAACCACAACACAAAGGACACTCCTATGACCTCCAAATGGACACGAAATGGACACAAATGGAGATACAACCATGGAGGTCATTCCTATGGTTCAAAATAGACCTATATGCATGAGGAAATGAAAAGGAGAAGGGATTTATACCTTCCGGTAGATCAAATCGAAGAAAAGCCTTCCCGGAGCGACACCGACACGTAGAGATTCCAAAAGGACACGAACGAGCTCTGAATCCTCCCAAACTTGGGTAGCTTCCTCCTTGGCTAGAATGGAGAAGAAAAGAAGAAGATTTGGTGGCGAAATGGAAGGATTTGGTGGAGAAATTGCTAGGGATTGCTCTCTAGAAATTTGGGGAAGAACAAGAGAGAGAGTGTGGATGAGAATAATGAAATGAACTTGAGCCTATCCTCTCCCAAAGTGGCTGGCCATATGGGGCTATTTGTCCTATTATGGTAAGGTCCAAAATGCCCCCACTAACCTATTCTATTAGTATTAGGAAATGGCTAATTGGTTGGGGCTAAATTAGTCATTCTAAAGTCTCTAATCACACTAACCTTATCCATAATAATTAGTCTAACCTCTAACTAAAATATTTCTATCATGTGTGCCATGGCTAACTAATGTGTGGGTCCACTAAAGTCAACACTACCCCGGGTCCCAGTTTCAAGTCGGATTGAGCTAAAATTCGAACCCGACTCAAATAACCCCAAAACAATATCATAAATAATAAAATAAATTTCAAAAATATTTCAAAAATACAAAATGACAAAAATACTTCTGTTCTTGAAAACTGGGGGTGACAAATTCCTCGAAATTAAAACCAAACAAAAGTAAAATGTCAAAATCACAAGTCATAATTTTAAATAGTTTAAAAATGATTAAAAATCACCAAAAATCATAATATGAAATAATTATCAATAAATAATAATTATAATTACAAAATTTCAAAATTACCCTCATCTGGAAAATTAGGTGTTACAATTTTTGATCTCCCACTTTATTGTAAAAATATTCTTTTGAGGCGTTTAGCCGACGAGCACCTGTTTAGCTCGATTGCACTTACTTACTGTCTGCCTACGGGCTGTAACATGATTGACAGATCCTAGGGTTGATCATGTATGACTAAACTCTTGCTAGTCCTAACATTTTGTAACGACTAGCTTCATGATCAGCTGAATATGTAATATTTGGGACGCCTTATTATTGTATATTTAATGATCATACATCTTGTAACATTTACTTACTTGCTTGTGATTGAGACATTAGGCTTGTTCATGACCATAGGAGACTGTTGGCGTGTAGTAAACCCTCATGTATCTAGACAGCCGTGACCGTATAGCGAGATAGAATCCATTTCATATACGTAGCTGGCTATGTCTGCCCCCGCTCTCCAGTATTCTGGTTCTGGGGCGTGACAGTGATGTAGTGGGTGATTGAGATATATAGGTTGGTGAAGCGAGGATAGATGGCTGCCTATCAACAGGATAGAACATGGAAGCTCTGGTGGTAGTGGTGGTGGAGTAGTTGATGGTGGTCGAAAGAAAGGTTGATTATCAAGGAAGGTAAGATCAGCCGAATTAACAAGCTTTCTGTCATAAGAAGAATAACAGACATAACCATTCTGAGTAGGAGAATACCCACAAAGATAAACCTGGCAGCACGGGAAGAAAGATTGTCAATTGTCAGTCCAAGATGGTGAACAAAACATATATAACGGAATACCGGTGGAACCATCGAAACAATGTTGTCAATGTGCATCAGGGCACATGCCATTGGCACAAACCATTGCGTGTCCTATTGCAATGCCTCCCCACAACTCGTGGCACTCGGCTGAGCAGAGACATGCGCCATAGGGCATGCCGACATGGTGGCACGTGGCGAGAGAAATATTCACACGTATGTTTTTTACACTTCAACTAGATCGATAATTCATGACCGCAAGTAACCAAGGCCCACAAATAAGCCTAATATATATAATCCATCTCATTTTCTCTTTTTTTTTAAACGATCACAACCACCTCCCTTCCTCCCTTCTTTCTTCTGATAGTTATGATAATGAATAGTCGTCTAGTTACTACTTACTAGTGTAGTATTTTAGTAGGTAATGAATGATATTTTGGAGGTTTGACAAACTTTATTACGAGAGTAACAAGATATTAATATATAACTCTTGCCTTTATTTTATTTGTTTATGACATTTGGTCGATTAGATAATATACAACAACTCGGGCTTTTAATTGTGGTTTCTTTCATGCTTTAAATATATTGCTTTAATTGTGATTTCTTTCAAGTAGTATTGTCATTTATATATGCTCTATAGTCTACACATTACTCTCTACATCATTTTACTGGTATTATGTGCCTTTAATAAATAGTATTTGGTTTTTATATGTTATTTACATTGTGTACATTACTATGTACATCTATTAGAGTTCTTATATAAAAATGTTATCTATATATAAAAAAATTAGAGTGTTTTTTAGATTATTATAAAAATAAAATAAAACTTGTGCCTCACTTCAACGAGGCGCATGCCGAGCCTGCGCCTTTGGCATTAAGGGTATCTTGCGTCTCACCAAGTGCCATATGCTACAACAACACTGCATCAAAAAGGGTTCCTTAGTAGAAAAGATGATGAAGAAAGAAAATTTGTGATCCTGAATCGCAATATGCATACGTTAATCATATATCAAGAAGTAGAAACAATAAAGGTCCAATAAGCCTTACGAACTTTCATCTAAGTAATTAGCGTGCAACCTCAAGAAGGTGACGGTTTATACATTCCATTGCACATTTTTTTATGGAGTATATGAGTAGGAGGTCTGATAGAATATGTCATGAGATGCACAAGTATCCTGAAAAGTTTATCCTAGTAGAAAAATGTGTACGAATGTAAGCAATAAAATTGGTAAATACTTGTAAGATTTGGGGACAATCATGATGATAAAATAAAGTCATACGGGAATGATCATCAATAAATATGACAAAATAGAGAAATCCAAATAAACTTGTGGCTTATAAGGACCTCAAATATCATAATGTACCACAGAGAATGGACAGCACTTGTAGAAAAGGAATGTGTTAGTGTAGAATGATATTGTTTACCCAAAAATGCATGTTTCTTACTAGAACTCAATAAATGAAAAATCAGGAAGCTTTCTTCGAATGATAGACAAGGGCCAACATAAAAATGTGTCATAACCCACTCCCAAATATCATAATTTACTAGAGAGAATAGAACTTCACTTCTAGAAATAGAAGGCAAGAATGTAGAATGATGTTACCCAAAATGCACGTTTCACAATAGAACTCGGAGAAGGAAAAGGAAGCACCCTCCGAAGGATAGGCAAGGGGGCAAGCCCAAAGTCGTCGATACCAATTGACAGAAGAAAAAGATGACATAATAGGTGGTAGAGTATCCAATAATATAATCCATTTGCCTCCCGGCTCTGCCAAGAACTGCTCGTGTCTGAAGATCTTGAATCATAAATGAATGAGAGAAGGTGATGGAGTAGTTATAACCTATAGTAGGTCGACTACGTAAACAAAATGTGAATTAGGAATATTAAGCACAAAATAGAGATAAAGAGTGAGGATAAGAGGCATTTTTCTTCCTCCAAGATGGAGTGGTTTCCCCATTAACCACAATAATAGACTTGAAAAATGTAGCATCCATAATGAGTACAGGCTGTAGATTAACATGATATGTCACACTCGATTCAATAAAGATCCATAAGTCGAACATGATATACCGAAGACAGAAGCAGAAGAGATACATCTACTAGACTGAGAAATAAGACGACAAAAACTATGCATCTTATGTGGTGAAAAATAATCAGAAGCCGAAATCAAAGAAGAGGACAATGCAGAAATAAGATCACAAAGTCGCCGTATCTCTAGTGGTGACAAATAATCGAAAACTGTAGGCGAGGACAATGGAGAACCTTGCTCTTTACGCCCCAAGCCAAAGGGCGTTCAATAAGTACATACTCCCCCGTAACCATGAGTTGGAGAATTTGCCATAATACGTGCTAAGCCATAATGAAAGATAGAATATCGAGTAATTCAGCAAGTAAATAAATCCCAAAGGTAAAGATTATCACTCAATAGTCGAGATAGTAAACAAAAACCGTAAATCAATATGAGAAATCATTGCATACATAAGCGAGAGCCTATACAGTAGTCCAAGATAGAAAAATAATCAAGAGAAGTGCACAATATTCATGCACTAATTGACTCTCATAAGAGAAGATGAATCCCGAGCCAAAAGTATGCACAAATCACCAAAGTACTATAATAGCCGAGTGAAGAAGTTCACAAATCCTAATTACTAAGTAACAGTCATACGAAAACATAACACAAACAAACTCCATAAAGACATAGCAATAGAGCCAATAGCACAAGCCTACATGTAAATAATGCACCCACCACAAATCATATCACCAAGAAGCAATAATGCAACTCCAAGAGGTGCACCAAGGCATGAAGGGTGTAAAAGATCGACGTGTGAAGCGTAAGGCGTGAGACAAAGGCATGAGCCTCGTGATGGCGAGGCATACATTTATTCCCAAAAAATAGAAATATTTATAAATCATATAGGAGTATATGTAATAGATATTGAAAGTGGATGTACTATACCGGTTATTGGGCATGACTATAAATCATGTCGAAAAATAGCAAAATTGAAAATGAAAAACAAAGCAAAAAAATCCAATAGCGATAATGGCAAAGGCATGTAATGGAAAGAAGAAACCAGAGCATGGGAAAACATAAGAAAAACGAAGAAAACCAACAAAATCCAATAGCATATAATAAGAAGAAGAATAAAAGAAAAGAGATCATGGAAACAGATCAAATTTGAAAAAGAAAAACAAAGGAAAATATTCAAATGGTAGATTATGAGAAGAAAATGAATAATAAGATATCAGAGCCGGGGGGGGGGGGGGGGGGGGTGGAAGAGAAAAAAAACAAAGGGAAAAAGTTCAAATAGTAGATAATGAGAATAAGAACAAAAAAGAGAGAATGAGAGTCCCTGCTTATAGGAAAAAAAATATAATTAGTAAAAAGAAAACATAAAGCCTCATTTGCATGAGGAGCGTCTCATCTCCGGCACATGAACCTCACTATAAGGCTCATTAAGACGTGCCTTACAAAGGATGCCTCGTCCCACATGTTCTGAGAACAAAGGCTGGAGCCTCGTGTTCCTCGGGCACGCTTTTGATAACTTTGCATGAGCCATATTTCAACTAAATGAACAAACAAACATAACCCAAGTAATATCTCACAGGGTTAGAGAGAAATCTTATGAGCTGGAGCAAAAATGTCGCGAGCATATACAAAATATCACCATCAGAACTCCTGACCGCTCGGGCCGCATGCATCTCTCTTAACTACTAGGCTATATATATATATATATATATATATATATATATATATATATATATATATATATATATATATATATATATATATATATATATATATATTGTTTCATACTAGTTAAATAAAAAGTTTAAACTATAATTTTTTTTTCACCCGAACTCTTCAAGTTCATGTCCTAAATCTCATTTCAGTTTTATTTTGTAATGATTGAGGCTTGATTGCTATTTGATTATGCATTTAATATTACTCTTGTTTAAAATTATTTCAAATATCATATTTGAGCCTGATAAACTCGATGGACCCGAGCCCAACCCGATCCTCCGGACTTGGTCTTGGGCTTCATATGATGAACCCGAAGTCGGGTCGAGCTCGGGCTCGGCCTAGGCTTATGATCTATCGGGTTGGGCTCGGGTTGACCTCAAACCCGACCCAAACCGCCCGAGTTGTACCCCTAAGAAATTGTGACTTTACGAATATCTCATGCTATGTTGTCACATGCGACACCTAGGCGCGCCTATGCGGCCTAGGCATGGGGATTGGAGAGGTATCGCCTCGACCTGGAAAAAAATTTCATGGATGAGGTTTTGCTCGCCTAGGCGCGCCTAAGCGCCCGCCTAGGGTCGCCCAATTATGCTTATTATCCTTACTTGATGTTGAATATTGGTTACTTTATATTTGTTGCTTCTTATATATTACTTTTATGCTTATTGCTTAATAATTATTGCTTGTTAGTTATACTACATATTTGTTGCAAGCATAATTACAGAATTTTTTGATTCAAAGTAATGGATCCTGGACGGGCGCATGTCGTCCAGCCTCGTCTAGCGTCCAGTATAACATAGATCTCACGTGATATATGCGAAAAAAATTTGAGTTTATGAATATCTCTTACAAATCTCACCATAAGATGTCACAAGAAAGAAGAACCAGAGTTGTCTTCCATTGAGATGACCACTGGAGGCTTCATAGACGTGACATCAGTTAACAAAAGGGTTTATTAAAAAATACATAAGAAAGAAGACCAAAAGCTACATTTGTCAGACATTGCTACTATTACTTTTGTATGAAAAACTATACTAAATTAATTTTATTTGTTAAATTTTAAATTAGATAGACATTAAAATCAGAATCATTACAAATAATAAGTTTGCTAGCAACTGTACGGATGTTGTGTTATTACGGTCAAAATTGTCTTTTAGTATGGTGTTTAGGTTTGTGTTAAGTGTTGACTAACACAATTTTTCAAGTGCCGACTAACAAACTTTTAGAAAACTGTCAAAGTGTTATCCTCGCATCAGATGAGTACTATTATTGTTTCCCAATATGACATGTAAATGGATCAAAATAGTATTGAATACAGCTCTATCATCAAAAATTCAGCAGCCCAGTGGTTGGGAAATATGCATCTTACCTTAGCCCAGCAGATAGGAAATGTGCATCTTAACTGAAAGATCAATGTTCGATTCTTATTCGGGTCAATTTATTTTTTGGTAATAAATACATTAAACCCTTATGTTTCATGGGTATTACAAGGACCACACCTATTTTGAAAATAATTACACGGACATCCCTCTGCTTTATGTTTTATTTTAAAATAAGGGTGGTTACTGTTATAACTTTCTATAGAAAATACGAAACATAGGGGTGGTCTATGTAATTAGTTTCAAAATAAGGGTGGTCCCTATAATAAGTATGAAACATAGGAATAGTTAATGTAAATTGTCCTATTTTTTTGAAATTTCATGTTTACCATTAAACCGCTCGATTCGGTCGAACCATGGCCAGGTCAACTAGTTCCAATGGTTCAATCCAGTTCACACCAATTGGACTAATTGAACTTGGTTCATGATCCAACCGGTTCAACCGTTCGAGTAGAACAAGTTTGTAAACACTATTTGCAATCTAGTGTTAGGGTTTCAGTATTGAGGTGGAGGGAGGAGAAAGATAGGGTTGATGGATAGGCTTTTGGAACTAGGGTTAGGGTTTAGGGAAGATATTTTGGGATGGTAGAGGCTAGGGTTTGGAGGAGGTAGAACTAAGTTATCGCTCTGAAACTATGTTGAGAAGTTGGCTCAACATAATTGACTTAATCAATTTGGAATAGAATTACAATATATAAACAAAGGTAAGTCATCCTTCATAGTGTTTTTCCAAAAAGGGGCTGAAAGTGAACC
Organism: Iris pallida; assembly: GCA_029216955.1. Lineage (NCBI taxonomy): Eukaryota > Viridiplantae > Streptophyta > Magnoliopsida > Asparagales > Iridaceae > Iris > Iris pallida. Next base: position 15,151,872 of record JANAVB010018599.1, read on the forward strand.
TAATACAAAGGAGGCATACAAAAAAGATTCTCGTCTACAATCATGAAACTGCATATATTACTGACAATATTGATGCCAAAGAAGAAGTTTGGACAACTGCTAGTAAGATAAGTTTTTGACAAGATGATACATGCATTGATTTGAGAGGGGAAGGGCTAGGAGTGGAGATGCGAACATAATGATCCATAGGAGTGTTAGACGAGAAACAACCAAAAAGTCGGTTTCCTTAAAGAGATATACTTCCATTGAGAGAGCAATAATCATTCTGGCAAAGCAACTTCGATGCCAAAAACTACCAAAGACAACCTAGGTCCTTCATGTGAAAGTGGATACGAAATTGGGGTTTAACTTTGGATATGCCAACAGTCAGATGATGATGGCATCCATCCATATAACCAAGGAGAATGATCATGTCCTAGAGTCTACAATTGATGAAGAAATAAAAGTCATCAACACTCCAGGAGAAGAAATTTTATAAACTTGGGTGAACTTGTCAAATCATGCGTGGGGATACTACTTGAGGTCATAAATGGACATGCGGAGATGAAAAATCACATTCTCCATGAAAACTCATAACTAGGAGGTTGTCACATATAAACCATTTTAATAAGATTCACATTGAGAAAGCTATCATGATCTTGATGTCAAGTTGATATAAGGACCACTAGCAGTTGACAGCCAAGCATTCTGTAAGAGTTTCAAGTATGTACCACTATTGTAGCTTCAGTTTAATAAATATATTGGGTGTACACCCAAAACCTATTTCTGGAGGCTAAGGCACCTTTTGGTTGTAAGAAGTTCGTGGCAGTTGGAAAAGTGGTAGACTGTAGAAAAGGTTATGTGGTGTAGGACCCATTTCCATTTTCTTTGAGTTCCAAGCTTAGTTCTTCAAACGTCTCCGGTTCTGATTTAATTTAACCCCTCTCTCCAAAGGACCCCTATCTTCTCAACAGCAACATGTCCCTCCAACTTCCAGTGTAAAGGAACTATGGGAGACATTGTTAGACAAGTCTCCTTAAATTTCGGATCTAGTCCCCCCCTACTTGCTACTTCAAACCAAACAGCATAACTAATAGAACTTGGTGAAAAAGTCCCCGAATTGTCCCAAGTTCCTTCCACTTGTTACAACCATAGTTTTAAAAGGCTCAAGGCGCACCAAGGCGCAAAGGTTCCTGGAGCCTGAGGCGCAAGGCTCAAGGCGCGCCTTTTGAAAGCTAGGCGCATTTTTTTCTTTATATGTAAAAAATATCTACATTTAAAAACTTAGCTAGTTAGAAGTCCAAATTCTTTGAAAATATCACTAATTATAGGCACAAAATTATTCTTTATATATATATATATATATATATATATATATATATATATATATATATATATATATATATTACCATTAGATATAAATAACCCAAACTATATACATATAATATACAAACCACATATATATAAGCCTTTAAATATAGAAGTACATTCTAATTTAGAAAACAATCTAAAACCCACAATAATATTAATGACAATAATTTCTATACTTTCCAATAAAGCCCATAAACTATATAACATGTATATAGAAGGTTGGAATATATATATATATATATATATATATATATATATATATATATATATATATATATATATAAAATATATATATATATATATAAGTAGCTTTATGCCTAGGCGCGCCTTGTTGAGCGCCTGGAGCCTGCGCCTTTCTACACTAGGCGTGCGCTTTTTTAAGGTGGTGCGCCTGGCTTGTTCCTAGGCGCTGTCCCTGCGCCTCGCTGCGCCTTTCGCCTAGGCGCGCTTTTTAATTCAATGGTTACAACTAAACGGTCCTAACATGGAAGAAAATAGGGCCATAACCAAAATGAGAGCAATCGATGACTCCATGATTTCTTCCGACAAAGTGGGAGAGTTTGGAGACTGAATAGTTGGTTTGAACTTAAGATTGTAGAACGTTGTTGGTTAACTCCACCAAAGCATACTTCTTTGCCATTATAAAACAAAAAAAAAGAAATCGCCAGTTTAAGTCATTTTGTTAGTATTTTGCCATTGTAGAACGTTGTTGGTTAACTCCACCCCTCTGATTGGTGCCAAAATCCTAGATAATGCAGCTTTGAGCACGAGAGTACCACACATAAAACCTAGATGCATTTTTTGCGGGTTAGGTAGACCTTTTGGGATATGCAGTTTAAGTTACTTCAAGCAACCTCCAGTCATAAGATTCACAATTTTTCAAAAACTAATCGCAAATAATTCGCAATTCTTCAACCAGCTGCATATATCCACGAACAATTCATCAGTATGACATTATATTCGCAAATAAATCACATATTATACAAATTATTCTGCTTTGCTAGCATTAGTCAAATAAATATCCATTCATTATATGCCATGTGTTACCAATTCCTTTGCATGATCTTGGAAAAGATAAAAAGCAATTATGTGTACTATTAATGTGCAGTCTTTGTAAAATGTGAACTCTTTATTTGAAGGTGTAATTATTATCTGGGTAATAAATAACGAGCATGCACAAATAACATGACATATTAATAGTGCAATCCGGGTTTGTTATATGACAATGCCATATTTATTTAGGGTTTATAAGTGCGCAAACACACCAGTGTTCTAAAAATCGGCCTAAGAGATTTTTGGGAATTTCTTTTTATCCGCGGCCGCCTAGGCGCTATGCGCCCGCCCGACTAGCGCCTTTTACAACCTTGACACACACACACACATGTATATGTGTGTGTGTGTGTGTGTGTGTGTGTATACACACGAACTTTTTCCGACGCCGGATTTTTGCTGAAAATCCGACTTTCAACCTCACCGAATCACCGAATTATTCCTGAATGCCGAACTTGTGCCTATGCAATGGAGCATCATCCAAGTTCCCCTAGACTATAAAGAGTCTAGACGAAGATGTAATCATGTAATTCCTTATGACTTTTCTCCTTCAGTTGCATATTTTTATAGAGTTAAATTATTCAGATCTATTGTCCAAACTTGCTAGGGGCATGCATTTTTATAACATCATAGTTTATAATAAGCTCCTGCATTCGACTCTCAATTAATCTAGAGAACCATACACTACATCAGAATCCAACAATTAAACAACTTTTAATGGGCGGAGGCTGCATGGCATCGGCAGATGTGTTAAAAGGTAAAGGGAGCCTATCATGATTCCCTCTTAACCATTGCACAATTAGGGATCAGTTTCACATTCTGAGGTTAATGGGTCATATGAGCAGCAAAAAAGACCATATTGGTGCCATAATGAAAAAGAAGTGAAAAGTAAGATTGGCACCTAAAAACATAAATGAAAAAAAATTTGTTGAACCTATGAGCTGCACTAAAAAACATACACAGCAACAAAATAGACAATGTGCACAAAGATAATGTTTCAAGTTTCAATTGGGTGATAAACCCAGAACATTACCAAACTATATTAGTAATTAATAAAAGAAAGTAGAAAGCTAACATTTGTGCTTAGAAATAGAGATGCATGTTAAGTTGGAAATAAAGTAATTTAACAAATATTTGAGCTAAAGTTTCTTTAGAACCTCCAATCAAGTAACATTTCAGAGAAAAGTATCACTTTAGGGGCTTTAAGTACTAGTATTGGGTTTTGACATGTACATGTGCATCTAAATCCTATATGGAGCTCTTACCTCTAGTTTTATTAATGAATTGGATGCCAGTCCATGAAAATGATTAACACATGATCCTATAGAACATTGTGTACTTACATATTCTACGAGGAAACAAATCCTGAATCCACCAGAGAGAATACTCCCTACCTTTATTACTGTTTCTACATAAAGATAACTGACGTTCTATATAATAATAACTATAATTGAGTGAAAAGGAATGTCATCATGAGGCAAAGATGACCTTGATCCATGATTTAATTGAGTGTAAGTTCACAAAACGCATCTGTAAGTAGTTGTGGTTGGTCCTTAGAAGCCATATGCAGAAGCGGGGGCGGGAGCGGGCGAACGCGACTACTTAGAAGAGTCTAAAGTTGGGAGCGTGATAAGAGCGTGCGCTAATAAAAAATTTATGTTTATTAATTATTGTTATCAAAACTTATAAATATTTTACTATTTATTAGAATTTATAAAGTTCAATTCAATGTTTCAGAGAGATCATTTGCATGTTGATTTTTTATGATGTCAAGGTAAATTATCTTGAGTTTCTTGGTACTTTGACAAACGTATATTAAAAATCTTCTAACTTTCTTCCCAAAATTTATGTCCTCTTTTAAAGTTATGGTTAGGAAGCGCTCATGTTGTCGGAGAAACACGCTCCCGTCGCCAGATAAACGAGCTCCCAAGTAAGAACGGCCGAATCGAGATTCTTACTGAGATTCATTGACCTTCTAGGAGTTTCTAGCTTCTAAGGGTTGGTCTCAAATTTACTAATCACAATAAAGGCATTTGTAAGATATGCTTGGCATTGTGGTTTCCCTCAATTTACTACTCAATAAAGGAGGTTGCAAAGTTACAGTAAGGAATGGACTCAAAAACATTAAAAAAAACTACAGTAAGGAATAGCAACATGTAACTTGTTTGAGCATGATAAAACTTCAGTAATATGCACATGTTTGCTTTTATTAAAATCGGACGGGCAGGGAAGATACGAAACAGGATCCTAAAGAAAACAGGCACCTTATTAAGTATAGTCCTTATGTATGTCAAAATGTATGTACATACAAATATACAGGTCTTTGACTTAGAGAATTATTATAAACCATAAAGCTTCTAGACTTCTATTTCCCCTAATACACATTACTTCCGTATCAATAACCATACAGCATAAATGGTTGGAACAAAAAAACCAATGTAGCACTACTTCCAGATCCCCCAGATAATAGGCATCCCAAACTCAAAGCATTCACTTAACATACGTAGTTTTGAGGAAAAGCATATTCCAGATAGATGGCTATTAGAGCAACACTATAAATGGTATAATTTAGGTTGCAACAGAAAGGTTCTATGAAGATGAGATTTTATTTATAAAGTACCTGCAAGGTCAGGATCGGTGCGAGTAAGCTTTAACCAGTCCATTTGGCTATACCCCTTCTCGAAAGGAACCTTTGCTCTTACAGCAGGCTTTTTCATCGTGGTCTTCTGTCCCTGTGACCCATTTACTGTATCACCCTTTATTGCAACCACTGTTGGTGTTACTGATTCATTCAGTTTTAACTTTTGTGGTGTTGTGTCGCAGTTATTATTTGATGGAGAAGCACCAGGCCCTATAGACTTTAAATTTCCATTCTCACTTGAGTTTACATCCCGACTTGCACCATTAGAAATATTTTCATTGAGAGCGATTTTGCTTATGTTAGGAATTTCTTTAGGTGACTCCAAATGATCATCATTAGCTGGTAAACCAACCTATACAGAAAAGAGGCCCTGAAGTTCTTAGATAGAAAAGGCAATAATAATTTATTAAATTATAACATCATGTAACTAATAGAGACAGAGTGAGAGAGATATAATTTTTCCACAAGTTGAGAAAAATATATGTTTTGTACAAACTAGAAACAGATGAAGAAATTTCATGGATCATAATCTAAAATATTACATCAGACTATCTAGCAAACTAGAAACTGATCAAAATATCTAAGTAGAAAGCTCAAATCCTCCACATTGAGCTTGTAGGCGATTTGAATGCAGAAACCTCTCAATTTGAGATTTCATGAAATTATGATGTAAAATAAGAATATTTTCCATTTCTGCACGTGTTACATAGGGTCCGTTTGGGATTTAGTTTTACAAGAGTTTTGAAAAAAAATCATCTATCATCATAATGGGGTTGGCTATGGAGAAGCTACATACAAGATTTCAAGTCTTCTTCCAACATAATGGGGTTGGCTATGGAGCATAAAAAAGCTACATACAATTTCACAAAGTTTTATGACTGGTTTTCGACCTGACGTCAACACTCTATGTTGGTGCCAAATTCCTAATTAAGGTAGCTATGAGCATGAGAAGGACATGACATAAAACCTAGGTGGCCAGTTGGCATGTGCGTAGAGCTACCACTTTGATTGCAGTTTAAGCTCATGCAACCAAGAAGCATCCTCCAAGTTCCCATAGACTATAAAGAGTTCAGACAAAATATAATATGACATAGTTTGTTGTCGGGAGTTACATTCATCTCTATGATCCGTTGTGACAAAGAGTGAAGGAATGACAATCCCAAGATAAACACACAGTTTTGAAAATAGAGTTTTGATAAAGAAAACCAAGATAAGCAAAAAAAAAAAACAAAAAACAAAAAAAAAAATAATTATGTTTGACATTTGGTTTTGTAAACCAAATGTCAAACGCATTTTTTTTTTGCTTATCTTGGTTTTCTTTATCAAAACTAAAAGTGTTTGGGCGTGAATAATAATAAGTGTTTTGTATATGGAAATTAGCAAACAAGTGTAGGCTTAAATTACGAATGTATGTTCCATCTATAAATCTTATTTTTAAAATTTCATTCAAATATAATGTAGCAAATCTTAAATACAATACATCTAATCCAATCCAATCTATAAAATTTCATTGAAATATAATGTAGCAAATTTAGAAATAAAATTATGAACCAATCCAATCTATAATTTAACATATAATTGATTCCAAATTTTAGTATAGACTAATCAAATCCATAATTTTTAATAATCTAATCTATAATTTAAAAACCGACCAAATTTAAAATTAATCTGATTTGATCTAATGTATATCTAATAATCTTCTTAAAGAAAAAGAAAGAAATTGACAAGAAATATTATGTACATATATGAAAGGAAAAATAAAGAGTAGGGATAATCTTGTCCAAATTTATTAGTTTGCAGTTCACTTCTGGTGGACGAGTTTCTCTTCCTTCTCCAAAACAAGAAAAATCTTCGTTTGGTTTAGCCAAAACCAAATCCAAAACGATGCTCACACAAATTAAACCAGTTTTGGCCTCAAAACTCGGTTTTGGGACGTCAAAATTGAGTGCCAAACCAGACCTTAGTACATGACCATCAAAGATGATAACTTATGCATACAACTTAGTATATAAGCTCCATTTTCCAGCTTTTCCTTGGGATGAAGGATCCATCCCAGTTTGGTTAGACATTGGATCTTCAGTTCTATTCAGGTTTATCTTTCAAACCAGCTCTGCAATGTTGAACAAACTTATTTACATCACAATTGCATGATCAAGCTATTGTTTGCTGTTGTGTCTTAGTGACAGTTAGACCCGACATGTTTGTATGTATATGTGTGTGCGTATAGAAGTTATGATACACAAAAGATGAATTCTACGAGTTCCACAGGCACTTGAGAAGTACATGGTGGACCATGCAACAATCTATACCATTAATCATTATTTGAGGTATACTTCTTTTTTTCAAGAAATTCTTAAAAGACAGAACTCTGTGAAATTCACTGTAGTACCATTTGAGGAACAGAGGATAAGGAGAACAAAGGTGTAGAGATAAAATGTCTAAGTCGTGCTCAGACTTCACACTCCAACCTTAGTCACAATTTGCAGCACACACTTCCTTATATACCCAGTATCACATGTATGCACCACATGCACACACGCACGCACACACGTACCAAGGTTTGCAGGAAGGGTATCGGAATCGGTATCAGACCATTCCTATGAGTATCGGGATCGGCGGTATTGGCAGTATCGGAAGTTTAAGATCGGAGTATCGAAATTTTGGTATCGGAATAAATAACTATTAATACTTTAGAAAATATAATTTATATATATAGGAATAATTTTAAATATTTCCAGTGTTGTTTCTTAGTAGTTTTGAAATTGAATGAAATAGTAGTCACCATTGTCGATTGGTTTACATGTGATAGATAAGTTTTCTTCTTTTACATGTCTTTATAATCTTACTATGCTTTTACACCCTTGCTGATCGGTCTTTTTCGTTCAATTTTTTTTACCGAATTGATCAAAATAGAGACCCCCAATGTTGGTATCGGTCAATATTGGGTATTGGTCGGTATCGGATTGGAACATGCCAAACCGTATCAAATCGGTATCTATTGAAATGAGTCTAATATCTCAGATAATTTTATTGAGGGCTACTGCCTACTACTTATAGAGGGTCCAACCCCTCTTCATATTACATCTAACCGATGTGGGACTAAAGTCCCTTATTTACTCTCAACACTTTCCCTCAAGATGGGCGATAGATATTAATCATCCCCATCTTGTTACATAGCTTTGACAGACTCAATGAACTAAGACCCTTAGTCAGACAGTCTGCCACTTGTTCTTCTGAGCGAACATAATCAATCTTCAGTATCCCTTGTTCCAGCTTTTCCTTGATGAAGAATCGATCGATCTCGATGTGCTTCGTTCTGTCGGGCTGAACCGGATTGTTCGCTATACTTATCGCAGCTTGACTATCGCTCAGAAGGCGCAATGGTGTCCCCTTGTCTAGCTTCAACTCTGTCAGCAGCGCCTTTATCCATAGCAATTCTGATACTCCTAGAGCCATTGCTCTGTATTCTGCTTCAGCTGTCGACCGTGCTACCACTGACTGTTTCTTGCTTCTCCATGAAACCAAGTTTCCTCCTACAAAAACACAGTACCCTGTGGTAGACCTTCTGTCGTCTATGCAGCTTGCCCAGTCTGTATCGCAGTATCCCTCAAAATCTGTGCATCCATTCTTCTTGAACCACAGTCCTTTTCCCGGCGTCCCTTTTAGATATCTTAGGATCTGAAATACTGCATCCATATGACCCGTTCTTGGATCATGCATATAGCGGCTTACAACACTTACTACAAATAAGATATCAGGGCGAGTATGCCCTAGATAAATCAGTCTGCCTACTAGCCTTTGATACCTTTCGCGATCAACAGGCTTTCCTGCTTCTGCTCCCATCTTGCACTTCTGGTCAATTGGAGTGACTGCTGCTCGGCATCCCAACATTCCTGTCTCCTTCAGCAGATCTAGTGCATATTTCCTTTGCGAGAGAACAATTCCTTGTTCACCATCACACACCTCGATACCCAAAAAGTATCTCATCTCTTCCAGGTCCTTCATCTCAAACTCTTTGGCGAGTTTCGTCTTCAGTTTAGTGATCTCAACTACATCGTCACCTGTGATCACTATATCATCTACATATACAGCAAGTATAGTAATGTGGCCCCTTACATGCTGGAGGAAGACAGTATGATCTGCATTTGTCTGATGGTACCCCATGCCAGTGACAGCCCTTCTGAATCTGTCAAACCAGGCTCGAGGAGATTGCTTCAGCCGTACAGCGACTTCTTCAGTTTGCACACTTTTCCATGTGACGTTCCTTCACCTGAATCTGACACAGAGTAGCACCCCGGAGGAGTCTCCATGTATACTTCTTCTTGTAGGTCTCCATGAAGAAATGTGTTCTTTACGTCTAACTGGTGTAACTTCCACCCATAGTTTGCTGCAATGTAGACCAGTGTTCTTACGGTACTCATCTTCGCTACTGGGGCAAAAGTCTCATCATAGTCGATACCATATGTCTGGGTATAGCCTTTTGCAACCAGTCTCGCCTTGTATCGTTCAACTTTTCCTTCTGGTGTCTCCTTCACTGTGTAAACCCATTTGCATCCCATAGCTTTCTTCCCTTCAGGTAATGGCACCAGCTCCCATGTCTTATTTTTCTCTAGTGCCCCAAGTTCTTCCATCATTGCGGCTTTCCATCTTGGGTCCTTCTTTGCTTCCTGCCAATTCTTAGGTAAAGAAGTGGAGTCTAACGAAGTGAGAAATGTTTGATAAGTCGGAGAAATATTAGAATAAGATAGGTAGTTGGCGATATCATGTTCATAATCTTTATAACGAATAGGAGCCTTTCCCGCATTATTGCGAGAAGACCTCCTTAAGGGAGCAATGGGTAGTGGAGAAAGCATACCATCCGAATCGGAGAGATCCGCTTCCAAATCCGAGCGATCCGGTACGGGAGTAACATCTTCAGGAGTCGGGGCAGGAGTAGACGAGGGACTTGGCACTATAGGCACAGGGTACGGCACAGTACTGGACCTCTGCTGTCTTCTTCTGTAAACTTGGAGCTCCTTTTCCCTTGTCTGCTTCTCCCCCTGCAAAATGTACGTATTGTCTTCTTCATCCTCCGTATCAGTATCATTGATGTTTTCTCCCCCTTTCTGCCAGTTTGTCATGACAGGACAAGGTACCGATCCGACAACTACGTTTGGGCGTACTACCTCCCCCTCACGTCTAACACCCGCTGTGTGAGGCGTGTTCCCAAACGCAGAACCTTCGTCCGAACCATAATAAGGTTCCAGCTCTCTGAATGTAACGTCCATGCTTACAAACAGCTTTCGTTCAACCGGGCTTCAGCAGACGTAACCTTTCTGTGTCCCGGTGTACCCAACAAAGACACACTTAAGTGCTCAAGGATCCAGCTTACCAACACCAGGCCTGTTATCGTGGACGAAGCATACGCAACCAAATACTTTCGGAGGAACGGTGTACGCAGTTGTCCCCGTGAGCATTTCCAAAGGCGTCTTCCAGTCCAGTAATTGAGAGGGCATCCTGTTGATGAGATAAGAGGCTGTCAAGACAGCCTGTCCCCACAAAAATTTAGGGACATTCATAGCCAGTATCATCGTCCGAGCTACCTCCAGCAGGTGCCTATTTTTTCGTCCGGCAACACCATTTTGAGCCGGTGTATATGCACAAGAGGTTTGATGTAGTATACCATGAGAGGATAAATACGCAGCAAACCTCTTATGGGTATATTCCGTCCCATTATCCGACCGGAAACACTTAACACGAGCATTATACTGTGTCTTCACCCGTTGATGGAAGCTTTGAAATGTCTCAAAACATCACTTTTATTCTTCAGCAGGTAGACCCACGTTACGCGGGTAGAGCAGTCAATAAAAGTAACAAACCATCTATAACCGTTAACACCGTTTGTAGGACAAGGGCCCCACACATCGGAATGAATCATATCAAAAGCAGCAGAACATCGATGCCCAGAATGCACATATGAGCTTCTGGTATGTTTTCCCAACTCACAAGCATCACAAACTAACAACTCTTTATTTGCTTTTTGATATAAGGACGGATACAGTCGACTAATAACGGGAAAAGAAGAATGTCCTACACGCTGATGGTGGAGGAGCAGCTCGGCTTCGACACTTCGACTTCGGACTTTCGGTTGGGCGTCTGCAACCAAAGATGTCAGTGCTCTATCCAGACCGTTCCTGTCCAAGTACCATAGACCCTTATGCCATGTGCCAGTGCCTAGTCGTCTCCCCGTTCCCTTCTCCTGAAAAGTTACCTTAGGAATATCAAAGGAAACAATACAGTTTAGATCAAGGATAATGGCGCTAATAGAAATAAGATTGACAGGAAAGGAAGGAGCATGTAAGACATTAGATAGAGTGATGGAAGGAGTGCAATCAACAGTGCCTTTATCCGTAACAGGCCTGGAGGTACCATCAGCAGTCTGAATGCTTTCTGGCGGCATTAGAGTAGAGTATTCCCGGAACTCTCCTCGGGACCCCGTGACATGGCAAGATGCCCCAGAGTCCATAATCCAAGCTGGCTGAGAGACAGATGCAAGAGCACGCGAAGGTATACCGGCACTGGTTTGGGAGAAGTAAGTGCAGTAATCTTCTGTAGTGGACGGCGCCCCAGGAATGACTTGTCTTTCACCAGAACCAAGCTTTGAGCCGCGCATCTTCTCGAGAACCTCTCTCTCAAAAGGAGTGATGTCTGCCAGCTGATTGTCCCCACCTTCATCCGCCAGATGCACCTTGTTGCCTCCAGAGTAAGTACCCCTTCCACCACCGTAGCTGCCTCGACCACCTCGTCGTCCGCCGCGACCACGACCCCGACCATTCGAGGGAGTCCGTGTCGGTGTTGGGCAAAAGCGGATGTAATGTCCTGTGTCACCACAGTTGTGGCAAACGCCTCCCGTAGAAGGAGGCTGTGGAAAGTGGTAAGAGCAGATGTGTCAACTCCGGCCTGCTCCCCCTGGGAGATACCCTTGGTAGGCATCAGCTTCAACCGTGCTTCTTCTTGTGCCATGGCAGCTATGGCGTCTTCTAATGTCGGCAGCGTCGGTTGTGCGAGAAGTACATTCCGTCGTTGCTCAAACGCTGGGTTGAGCCCCTTCAAAAACTTCATCATCCGTTGTCGCGAGATATAATCCAGAAATTTCTGGAAATATTTTGCAAAGGCCGGTTCAACCTGAGCATCTTCCATGCCAAGAGGATCATAATGGTCAAGATCAGACCAGTACTTCTTCAACAAGGCAGCGTACTCAGAGATGGTACGATCGTCTTGGATTACCCTATCGAGCTTATCCTGCAGTTGGAAGACTCGCATGGGGTTACCCGAACCGGAATACATGTCTTTCAACGTTCTCCAGATATCAGCAGCTCCCTCCATTGCTTCAACGTTCTCCGACACTTGGTCGGTCAAAGAGGCTGTCAACCAACCAGCCACGACATTGTTGACAATGTCCCATACAGCAAACTCCTTCGAGGAGTGATCGACAGGGGTCTTGGTGTGGCCATCTACATAACCAACCAAGCCACGTCCCTTCAGCGTCCGCATCGCCTGCCGCGACCATTTCAAGTAGTTGGTCGTGCCTTCCAACTTCGTCTCCAGCTTGTCCAACTTTCCCATTTTGTACGGTGACGGATCCACATCAGTATGGGTCACGTGTGGGGTTGCCTCCGGTAATCTCTTGGTCAGGAGATCCTCGACCAGGGCCTTCATTTCTTCTGCTGTCAACTTCCCATAGATGAAATCCATGACTTCTTTAACTGCAATCAGTGAGGTGTTGTTGTTTCCTGAGTCGTCTTCTTTGGAGTCGTCTTCGTCTTAGTCAGCTACCGGGGGAAACAACAAAACGAGATCCCTCACTGATATATCGTAGTTTATACGACCAACTAGAACCGCTTCATGATAACGCGTTCGGACGGCTCAAGGATAACCAACGTAGTTGTGCCTCCTTGCATGAGACAAACCAGAGGTATACCAGCCGTGCAGAAACGATTGTAAAGACAACGTTTCTGAGATACGAAAATCTAAAGAGATTTCGTATTCGTAGTAGAGCTTCTAAAAAGAAGGTACTGATTCTCGAAGGCAACAACAGAGATCTTCTAAAGAGAAGGAAATCTATTTTTTCTTTTTTCTTTTTTTTTTGTTTTCTTTTTTTCTTTTTTTTTATTTTTTTTATTTTTTTTTATTTTTTTTTGCAGAACAGCGAAAACCCTAAAAAGGGCGGCTGTAGCCCTAAAAAGGGCGGCGGGGGGGGGGGGGGGGGTTACTGCTGGTTGGGGGGGGGGCAGTTTACTGCTGGATGGCCAAGGGGGGCGGGGTGCTGCTGAGAGGGAGGAAGAGGGGGGGCGGGCAGGGTCGGCAGGAGTGGGGGGGTCGGCGGCCTGGAGTGGGGGGCGGCGGGCGGGCGGCAGCAGGGAGTGGGGGGGGCGGCAGGGAGTGGGGGGTCGGTGGCCTTGGAGAAGGCTGGAGGGGGGGTCGGCGGCTTGGGGGGGAAGGGGGAAAAAATATATTTTTTTTTGTGGAGAGAGAGAGAGAGAGAGAGTTATGGCTCTGATACCATATTGAAATGAGTCTAATATCTCAGATAATTTTATTGAGGGCTACTGCCTACTACTTATAGAGGGTCCAACCCCTCTTCATATTACATCTAACCGATGTGGGACTAAAGTCCCTTATTTACACTCAACAGTATCAGCCAATACTACAAACTATGACACATATACACATACACACACATATATAAAGAGGCTTTAAAACGGCTCAAAATGAGCAATCTAAGTCGTATCTATATAATTGCGTAATTAAGTAAGTAAATATAAAGAGGCTTCAAAACGGCTCAAATGAGCCATCTAAGCCGTATGCATATAATTGTATAATTGAAAAAAAAAGAATAGAAATAAAATAAAACACACGAAAGAAGGAAAAAAAAAAAACTAAATTAAAGGAAAGAATTTTTTTTTCTCTTTTCCTCTTCACAACCGAAAACCCTTACACCTCCAAAAGTCTTCTTCACAAAATCAAAGCAAAAAAAAGGTACCAATCATATTGCCTAAAACAAGAGATTTTTTTACGATAATTACCTGCGTAAAGAACACGCGACGTGCATATAACTAGTGTGTGTGTGTGTATATATTTTTATTTATTTATTTATTTATTTTATTTTTTTGTGAGATGTCCGACGTTACGTACGGGACTTTGTGCATGCTGCATAGCACGCCTGTTAGGCCCATTGCCACCCTCCCCCCCCCCCCGAACCCAACTCCCACCTATTAAATGGAAGGAATACTATGCCCCCGTGGCTCGATCCACTGATCTACCGCCACCTAGCCGGGATCTTATACCTCTCCTCGATAACCACAAGAGTCACTCGAGTTCGGTTATATATATATATAAAGAAACCGACGCATCTTCGAGGGACTTATCACCCCTCCTGTAGGCATCCTCCATAACATTGAGTTTGATGTAAAATATATGAAAAATTGATGACACCCACTCTGAGTGTATGATTGTATGATTATATGTTGAGTTGAAATAAAATTTACCCTTTTTCCTATATATATATATATATATATATATATATATATATATATATATATATATATATATATATATATAAAGAAAACAGTCAGATTTCATCATATGAAGGCATCCTCCGTACCTGGCAAAAGGTGAAGTCACTAGCGTCACCCATATTTCACCTTCTCAATGTAATAGCACCAAAAGGTTCCCTTCTTCTGAACTACATAAAATAATAAATAAACAAAGCATGCTCATTAAACAAAGTTGAGATAAAACTTAAATGCTGGTACAGCCAAGGTGAATGTTCATATTTAATGATCAAAAGGATGGTAACAAGAATAGCAAAGGTGAAATTAGTAAAAAATTTAAGAAGAATGGAAAAGGTGAAACTACATATCGACCTAAAGAACTGATGTGTCCGTGCATGTGTCTGTGTCAGATTCGAATCAGACATGAATTGTCACGATGTGCCCCAGTGTCAGGTGTGGGTATGTGTTATGCCTAATACCTGTACGACACGACACAGGAGGGGCACGGGCACCGACTTCTTTTTGCAGTGTCCGTGTGTTTCCTAGCAGATCATCACAACTAAAAAAAGACGGGAGGACCTAGTACCAGAATCTTGACGGATTGGAAATGGAAGGGGAAAAAAATCTCTGCTCTGGATTTGGAGAACGGACGAAGTTGTTGGAGAGACGGAGGAAGGGAAGGGAGGGGAAATTAGGCAGCCTTTCTGGACCAGGAAACGGAGGGATTTGGAATGGACCAGTGTTAGTGCCGGGGCACAATTTTTCAATGGAAAACTGAGAATATGAAACAATTGTAAAAATAATGTTCCAACGCAACACTTCTAGGAAGGTTGCGCAAGTATAACGAAGATCTAAAAAGATATCGTTATGATATTACGAGAATCTAAAAAGATTTCGTAATCACAGCAGCGAAGAAGATGACAGGCGAAAGATGGAAGATGGCCTGCTGGGGTGAATGATCACCGTTGCTCAAAGCTTTATTCTTCCTACACGAACAGCTTCCAGGAACCAGCAAGTTCGTCGGAGAACTTGGAACACTCCTGCTCTTCTGACTCCTCGGATGGACACGAACTCCCGGGCAAAAGCAACGCTGGTGCGACGCCTTTCCTCTCTCTTTCGAAGGCTGCTGGAATCAGAACTGTGTTAAAGAACACTTCTGTTTCTCTGTTTACTTGTGTTAAAAAATACTTTGTAAACCTTCTGCGGTGGCTTCTCTTTTACTTCTATATTTAGCCTTGAGAGAAAAAGGATGCCTTATATAGGCCCTGCAGCAACTGTTCGGTTGCCACAAAGTTAGGGACGTGGTAATAACCACCCCGAACATGTAGCAACCGCCCAGAACATGCAAATGCATGTTCTGCTGCAAGTTGCGCCAACTGCGCACACATCCCGCGCTCCTTAAACTCTGCACGACAGAGCACGTACTGAACTACGCACGAAGCGCAACCAGCGCAACCCGAGCATCCCGTGCAACCCAGCGCAACCTAGCACAACCCAAGCGCAACCTGAGCGCAACCTGGACGCGCACCTGGGCAGCGCAACTGGGCATGCGCAACTTAGCAGCGCAACAGGGCTTGCGCAACATGGCAGCGCAAGTGGCTCGCGCAACGAGCGCAACTAAAGCGCACTATGCGCCTAGCGATGATGCTGACGTGCTAAGTGCAAAGTGTGCCAACAAAATGCCACATTACGCCTCATGAGCCCATGAGTCCGAGTCCGAGTCCGAGTCGCTAAGCCCCTACGGGGCTTAGCTCCCATGGAAATAAATTTTCCAAGAGCAAAAAGCATGAATGCTTTAATTGTTGATTTTAGCCTTTTTCCCATTAGAAAAATAACCCCACATGGCAAACCCATGTGCACCTCCACACCACATGTGCATCTCCAATAATAGCAAAGCTAATATATAGAGATACAAACTCTTTGGCCTATCCGATGTGGGTCTAAACTTTCTAAATGAAAGGCCAAAACTCCAATAATCCCCCATATATCTCTATATATGGGTATAAGTGTTCCCCACAATAACTGTCCATCATGCATTAGGAGAGATGTCGCTTACGACTTGAATCTTTCTGTGTGGGTCAAACAACAGACTATAATACAAGAATGGACTAAGCCTTGAATTCTGTATCATAGCTGAAATTCTTTCCACTCGCATAATATAGTTACGTATGCTTCTGGCTACACATTAAAGGCCATGTGCCAGCCTGGTTTCAGTGTATAATTTTGGGCGTCTACAAGTTTACCCTCAAGAGACGGCCTGATATCTCTGTCCATACACTATAGGTGAGTTCATTATAAAAAGACATGGCATGAAGCACTTTGCGCTTCCCTTGCGGTGCTATGCCGCTATGACATGGCTTAAAGCCAAGGCATTACCCCTCTCTGGGAATCACCCCATATCTGGGAACCTTTGTAGTGTCATACTACTGTAGCATGAGGCAACTGCCTCTTTGTAGTGCCAAACTATCCAGCATGAAGCCTTAGGCTCCCTTGCGATGTTACGCCGCAACGACATGGCTTGCAAGGCCGAGGCTTTATCCCTAACCGGGTACCTCATCGTGGTGTCGTGCCACTGTAACATGAGGAACTTCTCCTCTTTGTAGTGCTGACTACACCCCTCTTTATTTTAACATACAACATTAGGCTAACTGCCTATTTGCGGTGCTATGCCGCTGTGACTTGGCCTGCAAAGCTGAGGCTTTATCCTATTCCTGGGCAGCACCCCACATATAGGAACCTCATTGTGGAGTCACCCCACTGTAGCATGGAGTTTCACTCCTTATAGTGCTGCTCTACCGTGCTTCCTGTAAAGCACACCAGGCATTCACTTTGCCTGAGAACTCATTAAGGTAATTAAGCCAACCTTCCCACAGGAACCGTTTTCCGAAGAAAACAATAGTAGACAACAGTGGTTATAGGTTCGTAACCTCTCCATGCCCAATAGAACATGTACCCACCATTCCTGATATTCTTCCGATTAGTGGTCCTCCCTTGAACCAAAAGCTAGATGCCTAGTAGATAAATCTTTGAACCAATAGCATAAAACTTTATGGTATGAATACAATAATACAATATCAGAATGCCTTCAAGCCCATTTTACAAGCTGTGTCTTTGACCAGCTGGCGCTTGAGGCCCTTGGTGAACGGATCCGCCAGATTCTCCTGACTCCGAACATCAATCACTGCAATAACACCTCTCTTGATAAGATCGTGTACTGCCCTGTGCTTCAACCGTGCAGTCATCTTCTTCCCGTTGAAGAGGTCATTTGATGCCACCGCCGCAGTCGCCTGGTTGTCGCAGTATATCAGTATCGCCGGTATTTGCGCCTCAACCACTGGAAGATCATACATGAGCTCCCGAAGCCATTCTGCTTCCTCGGCTGCGGTGTCAAGTGCAAAGAACTCAGATTCCATGGATGACCGCAAGAGCATAGTCTGCTTCTTCGACTTCCACGATATAGCAGCTCCACCCATTGTGAAAATGAATCCACCTGTGGACCTCTCGCTCTCCACCTCTGAGCACCAGCTGGCATCACTGAAGCCTTCCACTACCGGCGGATCTCTGCTGTAGTACAGTGTATATGTCTGAGTCTTCTTGAGATATCTCATAACCCGTTTCACAGCTTTCTGGTGTTCAGCACCTGGGTTGCTCGTGAAATGACTCAGCATTCCCACGGCGAAAGCTATGTCAGGCCTTGTGGCAGTAGTAGCATACATCAAACTTCCCATTACGCTTGCATACTCCAGCTGCCTGACGCTCTCCCCTGAATTAGGCTTCAGCTTCAGATCACACCTGTACGGCGTATCGATCCCTGGAAGATCCCGATACCCATAACGAGTGATCATTTTCTCAATATAATGAGACTGTGACAGCGCTATTCCAGTGTCTGTCCGGATGATCTTGATCCCTAAGATCACATCAGCTTTCCCCAAGTCCTTCATACTGAACTTGCTTGAGATGAATTTCTTTATCTTCGTGACACAGCTAATATCCGTACCTAGGATAAGCATGTTGTCCACGTACAGACAAACGATCACACCTCTTCCATCAGCGAACTTCGTGTAAACATACGTATCCGTATCGCTGACCATGTAGCCATTTGACCTTATAACTTTGTCAAATTTCTCATGCCACATCTTGGGAGCCTGTTTAAGACCGTACAAAGATTTCACCAACTTGTAAACTTTGTCTTCAAGACCCCTGATGACAAATCCCTCTGGCTGTTGCATATAAATCTCTTCGGTCAGCTCGTCATTTAGGAAAGCCGTATTCACATCCATCTGATGTATCACCATCTTATGTATTGCTGCGAGAGCAATCAACATTTTGATGGTGGTCATCCGGGCTACTGGAGCATACGTGTCAAAATAGTCAATCTCCTACTTCTGAGAAAACCCCTTGGCTACCAACCTAGCCTTGAACTTGTCAATAGTTCCGTCTGCTTTCATCTTCTTCTTGAAGATCCATTTGCATCCGATGGATTTCGCTCCTTCAGGAAGATCAACCAACACCCAAGTGTTATTTGAGGTGATGGAATCAATTTTATTGTCAATCGCCTCCTTCCAGAAAACTGCGTCTCTGGTCTTCATCGCCTCATCATAGGTAAGCGGATCAGCTTCCACATGATAGGTGACAAAGTCACTTTCGAAGTCCTTCGGCCTCCTCACACGCTTAGCTGACGGCTCAGCTTGTTCTGGTTCAACCGTTGTTTCAACAACAACATCTTCTTGGAGAAGACTTCAGTTTCTTGCGCACCCTCATTATTCTCCGGAACATCCGGAAGAACAATATTCTTGTGCCTTGCAAATTTGTCTTCAAAATATTCTGCGTCGTGAGATTCAATGATATGATTTGACTCAATATCAAGAAATCTCCGAGCATCACTCTTCTCGGCATACCCCAAGAAGATCGTCTTAGTAGTCCTTGTCCCAAGCTTCTGAATCTTCAGTTCTGGAAGCTTGACATATGCCAGACACCCCCACACTCGAATGACATTCAAGTTAGGTCTGACCTTAAACCAGAGTTTATGAGGAGTAATGTCTGAAGTTGCATGAGGCACTCTATTTAGAATAAAAGTGGCCGTCAATGCAGCTTCTCTCCAGTAGCACTTAGGAAGACCCGCAGTCAACATCATTGAGTTAATCATTTCTGTTAACGTTCTGTTCTTCCTCTCTGCTAATTCATTTGATTGAGGAGAGTACGGAGCCGTAGTCTCATTGACAATTCTATGTTCTTTGCAGAACGATGCGAATTCATGAGACCTGTACTCCCCACCTCGATCACTTCTTATCCTTTTGAGTTGTTGTCCAGTCTGCCGCTCAGCTTCGGCTCTGAACTCATTGAACTTCTCGAATGCTTCGTCTTTAGCCTTCAGCAAGTAGACGAACGCATACTTTGAGAAGTCATCGATGAAGGTTGTGGAATACTTCATCCCGGCCTTTGTAGAGAACTGTTTGAAGTCACAGATATCTGAGTGTACCAACTCAAGAAGATCTGTACTTCGATTAACCCGAGGAAAGGATTTCCTTGTGATCTTTGTTTGAGCACAAACTTCACATTTCTCTACCTTACCCCCACATTTGGAGATAAGTCCTAGACTAGACATTCTGTTTATTCATTTACAATGAACATGTCCTAGCCTATTATGCCATAACTCAAGAGTATAAGCAGAAGGAGTGATTTCATTAATCACATTAATTACATTGGACTGATTTACCTGAATTTTGAACATTCCTTCGGTATAAAAAGCTTTCCCGAAATATGTTCCCTTGATAGACATCAACATCTGGCCAGCATTGATGTCCATCCTGAGGCCTGCATTGCAGAGTAGGCCTCCCGGGATCAGGTTCTTGGCGATAGCAGGTACGTGCTTCACGCCTTGAAGCGTCAGAGACTTCCTCGAAGTCAGCTTCAACACCACCGTCCCGATCCCGAGCACTTCAGCTTGTGCCTGGTTCGCCATCATAACCACTTCAGAAGTAGGTGTATAGGTGGTGAACCACTCCTTACTGGAGCAGACATGGCAGGAGGCTCCAGTGTCTACCCACCAGTCAGAGTCAGTCCTTACTGCATCAACATGTGCAATCATAGCAACTACGTCAGTGATCATAGATACCTTACTAGGCTCTCCTTGCTCTGATTGCTTGGTCTTTGCTTTGCACTCATTCTTAAAGTGGCCCTTCTTGCCACACTTGAAACAAGGCATCTGAGGCTTTGGCTTCTTTTTCTTGATAGAAGTTTCCTTAACCTTCAGATTGTCAGGGTCCTTCTTCTTACTGTGAGAAGCCACCTGCTTTCCCCTTGGTTCCTTGGTATGAACCAGATTGGCGTTAGCCAATTGCTTGGACAGTGCGTCCATTTTCAGTTGAGCCCGCATCTGGTCCTCAACATAAATTTCCTGCAAGAGATCTTCAAGACTGATCTCAAGCTTCTTCCTATGCATATTTGCATAGAACTTACTCCACCCAGCGGGGAGCTTTGAGACAATCCCTCCAACAACAAACTTGTCGGGAAGGGGCATCGCCTCGTCTTCCAACTTCTGTCGCAGCTTCAGAAATTCTTTTACCTGCGGCAGCATGGACTTCTCGTCCTCAAAGAGCCATTTGTGATATTTTTCAACCACAAATATCTTGCTCCTGTTTTTATCTTCTTCGTACAGTTTTTCCAGAGACTCCCATATGTCTCTGGCAATTGGTTTCTTACTGTAGGATTCTGCTAGGAAATCCTCCATAGCATTCAGGATAAGCAACCTGCAAATACTATTCTCCCTTCTCCACTTGGCCTGAAGTTTAGTAGCCGCAGTGATTGCGGCAGCAGACCCAGTATCTGGAATGGTAGGTTACTCTTCAAGAAGCACGTGATCAACGTCTCTGAGTTGAAGAGTGAGATAAACCTTCCTCTTCCAGACTTGATAATGCTCTCCATCAAACTTTTCTAACTTGCAAAAGTCAGTATGGAGGAGTGAAGCATTAATGTTTTCCATCGTAGCAATAAAGCTTTGAGATTGTTAGTGCCGGGGCACAAATTTTTGATGGAAAACTGAGAATATGAAACAATTGTAAAAACAATGTTCCAATGCAACACTTCTAGGAAGGTTGTGCAAGTATAACGAAGATCTAAAAAGATATCGTTATGATATTACGAGAATCTAAAAAGATTTCATAATCACAGCAGCGAAGAAGATGACAGGCGAAAGATGGAAGATGGCCTGCTGGGGTGAATGATCACCATTGCTCAAAGCTTTATTCGCCCTACACGAACAGCTTCCAGGAACCAGCAAGTTCGTCGGAGAACTTGGAACACTCCTGCTCTTCTGACTCCTCGGATGGACACGAACTCCCGGGCAAAAGCAACGCTGGTGCGACGCCTTTCCTCTCTCTCTCGAAGGCTGCTGGAATCAGAACTGTGTTAAAGAACACTTCTGTTTCTCTGTTTACTTGTGTTAAAAAACACTTCTTAAACCTTCTGTGGTTGCTTCTCTTTTTCTTCTATATTTAGCCTTGAGAGAAAGAGGATGCCTTATATAGGCCCTGCAGCAACTGTTCGGTTGCCACAAAGTTAGGGACGTGGTAATAACCACCCCGAACATGTAGCAACCGCCCAGAACATGCAAACACACGTTCTGTTGCAAGTTGCGCCAACTGCGCACACACCCCGCGCTCCTTGTACTCTGCGCGACAGAGCGCGCACTGAACTGCAAACACTGCGCACGCAGCGCAACCCAGCACAACCCAAGCGCACTATGCGCCTAGCGACGATGCTAAGTGCAAAGTGCGCCAACAAAATGTCACATTACGCCTCATGAGCCCGAGTCCGAGTCCGAGTCGCTAAGCCCCTACGGGGCTTAGCTCCCATGGAAATAAATTTCCCAAGAGCAAAAAGCATGAATGCTTTAATTGTTGATTTTAGCCTTTTTCCCATTAGAAAAATAACCCCACATGGCAAACCCATGTGCACCTCCACACCACGTGTGCATCTCCAATAATAGCAAAGCTAATATATAGAGATACAAACTCTTTGGCCTATCCGATGTGGGACTAAACTTTCTAAAGGAAAGGCCAAAACTCCAACAACCAGTCAGTCCGGGTTCAGGGTCCATTTCTTACCCGACTTTTCTTTTTTTATTTGACGTGCCGGACGTCACCCTGGTGACTTTTTTGTATACACTAACACCACAGTGAATGGATTTTTGGCCCAATGTCCCTCAACTAAGTCAACTTCGACCATAAGATCTGGTTTAGTTCGCGAAATTATAAAATTGAAAAGAAAAAAAAAATTTATATTTGGATGTCAAAGAAATTAAACAGAAAAAAATTTCAATGGAATTTTTTTAAAAAAATGATTTCATCCATCCAAGTAAGGATTCACTTTCTCTTACAATTTCTCTGTCATTTCCAAACACGGAAAAAAATCGATGTGAATTGTAATTTTTTCAAGGAAAAGAAAACAAGAAGGAATTGACTTCTTTTTTTTCCTTTTTGCGAAACAAATGATGCCTAGATGGAAGAAATAATACGCTCCCGTGGCTCGATCTATTGATCTTCCATTACCCAATCAGAATTATGTCTATTCTCGCTGACCACAAGGATCACTCAGATTCGACACCCGACTTCTCTTATTCCTTTTATCTTTCTTTAGTGTGTAAGATTATAAATTAATTCATGCATATTCTAATGGAACGTAGGATAAGTATCCATAAGAACTAGTAGAATTTTTGGAACTCCACAAATGGTGTACGGAATAAAAAGAATTAGATTGCCTCCAGATATAACAAAGGGTTGTCCTTGCCCTTTTTTTGAATGCCACGTCCTATTTGAAATCTTACGACGCGTGTGCATATACCAAATCATAGCTGATAATAAAATTTTAGTTTTACAAAAGTAATGGCAAGCATCAACGGTTAGGCGGTGCTCTTATGTTTTATCAAGAGGCAACGTAAGCCTTTCTTAAGTCGAGTTGAAGTTCTATCAACGTAGGCCTATTTTTACGATTCAATTCTTTTTTCATTTAATTTATTTGATTTTATGGATTTAAAATGAATAAAAAAAATAAAAGTTCATAAAATTAGTATTATAAATGGAAAGAGTAACATGCTAGCTCGACTCAACTCGGACTAGATAAAAGTATTATAAATGGTGTTTTATCCTATATCTAGTACCGATATACTTATATTGTGAGTGTCTATATCTAGTATTGGACCCATGTATCTTACTAATAATTTTATACTTGAGTATCGAGAGTCATCCTGACGGATCTCCCGTAATGTAACTGTCGAATTTAAAATTGATTAACTGACTTACGCAACTTGATTAGATTTCAAATTTCGGTAAAAATAATTATATGAGAGACTACCCTAGACCTCTAGCTAGGCTGGTGGAGAGGTGGAAAAGTAGTGGTAGAGAGGTGGACACTTGGGCTGGTAACTTTGATGGTGTTTTTTTCTTTCAGGAGGATATGAACAGTAGAGAGAAGTTACTTCTATCCAAACATTGAAAGTCATCCGCCTCACTTGTGGAAAACAAAAAAAGACTTTCCAAACATATTTGAAAAGTCATACATGCTGCAAGTGCACTTCAAGTCAACACGCTGCAAGTGTCACTTTCACACTTTCGAAAAATTACCGCTATCCAAACAGCCCCTTAGATTGAAAGGTCAAAGCAAGAAACCTTTTCTAATAACTATGTCTGAACTTTAGTTCCCTCCACTAGCTACATTCCCTTTTGCATACACTTTCTCAAGTAAGGTGGCCGCACGGAAACCGTACCCGAAAAATGGCAAATGACGAGAATTTAAAATGAGATCATACAAAAGATAAGTTTCACGAGAGGCAGTAGCTAGTGGGTGCAACTCGGGCGGGTTGGGCCGGGCTTGAGGTCAATCCGAGCCCAACCCAATGAATTATAAGTCAAGCCCGAGCCCAAGCCCGACCCGACCTCGGGTTCAATACATGAAGCCCAAGACCAAGCCCGATGGATCGGGTTTGGCTCGGGTTGGGTCGGATCAATCGGGTTTATCGGACTCTAATATAATATTTGAAATAATTTTAAACAAAAGTAATATTAAACTCATAATCAAATAGCAATAAAATCTTAATCATTACAAAATACAAACTGAAATAAGATTTAGGATAAGGAGTTGAAGAGTTTGGGTGAAAAAAATTAAGATTTAAACTTTTTATTTAAGAAGTATGAAACTATATATATATATATATATATATATATATATATATATATATATATATATATATATATATATATATATAAGTCGGGTTTCAGGTTCTTCGGGTAACCCAACATATTAACCCGAGCCCAAACCGATTTTTGATCTGGAAAATATTTTAACCCGAGCCCGAATCCGAATATCTTCAACCCTAACCCAACCCATTAACGGGTTTAGCCCGCCCGAGTAGCACCCCTAGCAGTAGCAACACTGATGCTGCCACAATGTCATCAAAATTCCAGAATCGTGAGGGTTATATGTTTATATCACAAACAGGAGTAGATATTGTATGCAAAGAAAACACTTTAAGCTTGCGTCTTGGAAATGGATGAAAGAATTATTTACTGCAAAGAGAATTTCTACATAATTTTCGAGATGAATAGTACATGCATGTCCGTTGCCAAGAAACCTTCTACCTGCTTCTAGGAAAATTAGGTAGAAAATAACATCATCATACAACAAGATTGCCGCAATTCTAACAGTATTATTCATTCATCTCACAAACGCAGTAGACCTCATTCCTTCGTTAAGTACTTTTCAGATAATTTCACTACTCCCTGAGTCGCAACTGCTCAATTCAATATGTCCTGGCGATAGGCCAATAAATTACATCTTAGCATGATACCAGTAGTATACTGTACTTTCCTGTTTGTAAGGCAGAAAAATAGAAAGCATGAACTGCTTATTACATTACATGAGCAGCATGTACACTTTCTGTATACAATGTAAAAAATCATATTTGATTGGTATTCAGCAAAGGCATAATTTTTTGCAGTCCAATGGATTGGTAATACAGAGTATATGTATGTTCAAGTTCCTTGTGAGTTATCATCCAGTACTCCTACGAGGCATTTCTCCAATAGGAACTCGAAATTCACCCAGGCATGATATTTATCTAGAAAGAAGTTAAAGAATACAAGACAAAAATAGCAAAGAGTATACTAAAATCAAAACATACTTTTGACATTCTATAAAAGTTGCATAGTTTTTTTTTTGAAAGATACGAAACTGGGAAGAGAAGTTGGCTGTTATATTCTTCAATTCCGAGAAAGGGGGAGGAGAGAGAAGGTTTTCCATCCATGTTTAAATAAAGGGGTACGAATCAATTTGATTGTTATTTATATCCATAATTTACATCATCATCATCAATATCTTCGATAATATTGATTCAGATGATGATGATGGCATTATTAAAGTAAATTCAACTAGAAGACAAAGTTTTTCCAAAAGAATACTGGAACCAATCAGCCTTTTAAAGGAAGAAAAAGATAGAATGAGAAGAAAAGGATACTAAACAGAGCAGTGGAATCTTTCCCAGCTGCCTTCATAAGCATATCGACACCTGCAGAACGAATACATTAGTAATAAACTTTCCACCCAGGATAATGAAATTTAGAAGCCGAAATTTCAATAAGCATATTGGACTCCAAGCAGCCAACAAAACTTCAGTTATAGTTTCAGAAGTGGTGAAAAGATGAAAGAAAAACCTCAAATATACTGTTGTATATTATATAAACCTTTGTAAATGATTTAAACACCTTTGGTGGGTGAGAAGAAAAACCTATTTTCAAGGTCTGAGGAGCAAAACTTGCATTACCTAAAAGGTATATGACATCACCATGATTTGATGTAGACAGTTGTTGAATATAGTATCCAACGGCATGATTTTATATCACATTTCAGATTTGTCTAATTTGTCTTAAATTAAATAACTCATGCACATTTCTAGTTTTTTTAAATTATCGGTTCAGAACTTAGTGGTTGCCATAAGCTACTAAGTAGAGTTTTTAGAGGTTGCCGTCTCACCATATAAAAGAGTAAAAATTCCCATCAATGCCACAAAGATCAGTTTCAAGTTTTAAGGATCAATTCAGCTGGCTTAATGGATATGGCTTTTAAAGTTCCAACATTGGAAGGACTAATTACAGGTGTTAAGCAAGACTGGACAGGTAAATGGGAAGTCAGCTTTGGTTCAAAAGTTTTCCTAGCCTTTTCTGTCAAAGTGCTAAACTTTCATCATTCATTTTTTTATTCCGAGAAAAGTACATCTAAAAGGGGACATTCCAAAGCCTTCTTTTTTGCTTTCTAACTTGGATTATGTTAGAGCATTCTCTCCAGCTAGAAGGTACTACTAGTTGTGTGAATGACTTACATTATGTTAGAGCATTACTCTCCAACTATAAGGTTCTGCTTGGCCGCCCCTCGGGAGTATTTATAGGTATGTAGTATCCTCTAAAACATTTATAGATAACTCTATAAATAACTTCATACATAACTCTTCTACCATTTTTATTAGATATATCCAGAGAATTCTACAATTTCACCAAGACTACTACTAGCACCTAGTAGTTTGGGAGGGAAGAATGAACTACTCAATGCTTAGAGTATCAAAGAAGCACATGAAGGAGTATTAGAATAGAAGATGATGCACTTCTCAAGAAAGAAAATTACGGAACTCCATATGTGCATTGTACTTATTGAAGAGCCTACAAGAGTCTTCTACATTACAAGAAAGAAAAGGAATGTATATGTAGAACACTTTCTAGAGAATTCTCTAGACATGTTCTAGAGAATCAGAATGTCGCGCATGCCTATAAATACCGATAAAGGGAGGTCAAGCAATCAAATGAGCAACACGTCTACTACCTTGTACTTGAGAGAAATTCTCGAACGCAGATTAAGTAATAAAGTCATATACGTAACTACGACCAACTACTCCCTTGTGGTTGGAGACATGCTCCAAGATAAAGTAGGTCATCGAGTGATCAGGTCATCAAGAATACTACAACTAATTTGTAGTTGGAGATAA
This sequence comes from Iris pallida, assembly GCA_029216955.1. NCBI lineage: Eukaryota > Viridiplantae > Streptophyta > Magnoliopsida > Asparagales > Iridaceae > Iris > Iris pallida. Next base: position 15,179,473 of record JANAVB010018599.1, read on the forward strand.
GTGGTCCAACATAATGTAACAACTACTTCTTGTACGAAGTTGGAGAGAAGTGCTTGAGTCCCTCTAGACAACTTTTACCCCGCTATCAATTCCTCTATCACTAGTCTTCAGCTCACTACAAATACCTACGGTATCAGAGCAAACCAACATAATCAATGGCCTTACTAGACTTTATTTAGGACACGACCGACTGACAATCCTGAACTGACCTAAAATTGTAGTTTGGAGCTATATCAAAAACCAATCCATATTGGTCAGATGTCATAAAGGACAAATTATAGGTTCCGGCAAGGCTAAGCCAAACCGTAGAGAGTTTATAAAGTGGTATGGAGTAGTTGCCAATGTTAACCCTAATATAATTACACACCTAAAATTTAAATCCAAGGCTGTGAGGAGGCATTGACACCAATGCCTCAACAACGTGGCTACTTACAATACTTGTCCATCTCTGCATCCCTTTTCTATCTTCCATTTCTCATATGCTGAAAGCATTAGGAATTCAAGAACGGCTAAAGGATATGGAATTATTAACCATACCCAATTTATTTAGTCAGATTAAGGTTCGTAGCAAGTCCAGTTAAAGTTTAGCATTTATCCATGAAATAGTTAACTGGAGTTTAGAACTTGAACTAGTTCATCTACGTAGCCAAAATACCCTCATGATTAACTATAATTATAGGTTCAGAACCGAGTGGTGCTCATAGGCTAATCATCACAGGAAAGAGTCACAAAACTTCTCCATCAATTTCACATGATTCTTTTTAACAATTTATTGAGCTGGCTTAACAGAGATAGGAATTTAAGTTCAAAATCAGGTGGACTAATGACAGCTGTCGAGCAAGACTGGACAGGTCAATCAGAAGCCAGCTTTGGTTCAAATGTTTCATGGATCTACTGATGACTTGTAGGTTGATACAAAATTTGATAGGCTGATATAAAATCTTTACAGAGTTGAAGAGAAACAATTTTTTTAAAAGGAAACGAGATGAGAAACCTATAGAAACAGAAATCTTAAGACATTATTTCTCTTAGGCGGTGTTTGGTATGCGGTAATTTTTTTTTATTCCTAGGAAAATCTAGGGCAGGAATCTATCACCATGTTTGTTTGGGCTATAAAAAATTTATTCCTGGAAATTAGAAATATCAGGTAAATAGCTTACCCATAAAACATGGAAATCCTATCCCTTATACATATTTCTTTTTTTCGGCAAAAAAAATTGCTTAAATTTTCTTCTTTTTTGATCATTTTTTAACATTATTTTCGTTTTTATCATTTTTTCCGTTTTTGTCGTTTTTATCGTTTTTTGGTCATTTTTGTCGTTTTTAACGTTCTTTGTCGTTATTGTCACTTTTTTGTCCTTTTTGTTATTTTTTAGTAGTTTTTATTCATTTTGTCCTTTTTTGGACATTTTGTCGTCTTTTGTGGTTTTTGGTAATTTTTTTATCTTTTTTTATTTTTTTTAGTTTTATGTTGTTTTTTGTCATTTCCGTCGCTTTCTTTTTTCTGTCCTTTTTGTCGTTTTTGTAGTAGTTTTTTGTCGTTTATGATTTTTTTTGGTCGTTTTTGGTCATTTTGTTAGTTTCTCATTTTTTATCTTGTCTTTTTTATAAATTTTTGTTGTTTTTGGTCAAAAAAACTTTTTTGGTTCTTGACGTTTTTTGGTCTTTCTAGTCCTTTTTGTCCTTTTTGGGTTTCTTTTTTGTTTTTTTCCGATTTTTTTTTGTTTTTGTCGTATTTTCTTTTGATTGTTTTTACTTTTTTCTTTTTCCTTTTTTGACGTTATTTCATTTTTGGGTTTTTTCTTTTTTTTTTGTTTTGTTTTTTATCATTTTTTCGGGGAATATTTATATAATCACCAAACATGGGAATGTAAATTTTCAGGAAATTTAATTACTTGGAATTTGATTCCCGGGAATATAGAATTCCCGGCTATATAGTATTCTGCATACCAAACGCCCCCTTAAGATGAAAAAATACTAATTGCATTTGTCACTTTTTAGCATCTTCAGATACAAGTTTACGATACATGATATGTTTCAGTTTATTGTGCAAATCAATACCTATTGTTCATGTGCATCTCATTTCAATAGTATCTAGTAATGCATGTCAGAAACAAGAGAAGACAATAGGTACAACTGATAATGCATACACTACACTTTCATGACAAGTTATAGATAAAATTAAAAAAAAGCTTACTCTTATCTAGTTGTATGATTATCATTTGAAAGACTATTGTAACCAAGAATCAGTGGCGCCTATATTAAAGTCGATTGATTATTAACCTTTTTTCATATACTACATTTACAGAACTTCACCCTAGTGAATGGGGTGGACTTAGGGTTGTGTTAATCAGTTTAAAACATAAAAATATACCAAACGATCTAAATATGGTTTATATGGTTTGGTTTTGTTCCTCTCAGTTCATTTTTTGTTCTCTTATGGGAATTTTTCAATTTTGGTTACAGTTTCAGTTTTCCAAATCGGGTTTGACCAAACCAAATAAACTAAGGAGTTGGTACAATACCAAAATTAGAATAGTCTTCTCTTTTCTTCACTAAAAGAGCATCCCAGTGCCACGAGGCTCCTGCCTATGCAGGGTGTTGGTAGGGTCAAGATGTACACAACCTTACCCTCATATATGGAAGGTTGTTCCTGTGACACGAACCCGCATACTTTCTTCTATTCACTCCATCCCTATACCCATACAAACTCTACCATAAAAGTCTAAAAGCTCTCTTCAACTGAAAGATGAAGCTAAATGGCAACAAATTAAACTAAAGGATAATTGTGAAGCAGTTAGCAAAGCTGCAAAAGAAGTGCGGCACTTCAACAATGTTTTAGATTTTTAGTAGGCAACTTTAATATGCACTTAGACCAGACAATTACACAATTAATGGCCCATTAGCTGCAATTATCTGGCCATCTGGAAATTCTGCATTCTTCTTAACATTCTGTTAATCAGATTAATGGTTGAATACAGCTGATTACTTGCCGCTAATCTAATTTCTAAAACACTGACTAGCATGGTTTGGTGTAGCTATCCAACTCTAGGATCGTATAGACACTAAACCAGGTACCTTTAGTTGTTCCATTTCACACATGCAAATCAAACTCTTGAGATTCTAAGTGCTTGTTCTGAAATAAAGGATTGCGCTTTAATATCTGCAAAGTTTCTGCCACAATGTATGCCTAGAAAATATTATAAACATGTAAAGAGCTATTCGAAGAGTCAATCTACACCATGTCTAGGAACAATATAGAAAATCCATGAGTTGAACTAGATACAAGCATATGCCTACCTCCAGGGTGAAATTTCATGTAGGGTGAAATATTATAAACACGGCCTTTCAAAACTGTCCATATAGAACCTTCCACCTTATGCTTCTTAACTTCTTCCATTGAAATGAGCCTTCTATTTGACCTGCCCTTGAGACCTACATTTATATGAAGAAACCAAATAGAATAGCCAAATTACTGAAATAAATCAATGAGAAAAGTTAAAACTGATATTTCATTAGTTGAAAAAAGGATGCAACGGATGGAAATAAAATATTTGACAAAGATAATAATATTAAAGTTCACCCTTTATTGTACTATAGCATGACAGCAAAAGTGGCACCCCAATCACAATCATCAACCATAGTAGTATGTATTACAATATAGAGGTGAATCAATCACTGCAACTAAGCTATATGTACTAGCCTAGGTAATGGAAAACTCACCTTGGCATATTCTGTGTGAAGGTCATGTGGAGTACTTAAATAATTGCCACTGTTTGTACTAATAAATGGAACTCCTATGGAATGATTCACGTTTAGAAGGTGAACCAGACACTAAGGCTGTTATTTATTTATTGCTCCCAAGTTCTCACACCCTTATGGATAAAGTAGTACGAACTAAGAACCAGTAACTTTTGAGCTTGAGATTCAACCATCAAATTTTATCAGCACTCAGGCCTCCATTGTGGACAAAGTTGCTAATGTTAAGCATGCCCTATGAAAGTAAAAAACGGCACATCCATCAAATGTGAAATTGCCTTACACGGTATTACGAAATCATGCTGAACTCTTCTATGCAGAGAGAGAAACTAACATAATTATAAGGGCAAGGTCTGGCCATTTTAATTAACTAAAGTACTAAACTTATTCTGCACACAAAACATATAGAGCATGAGGGTTAGAAAAAGCAAGCATGAGGGTTGGAAAATATGCTTACTTCCCGGAACAAGCACTACTAAAATAACCCATATTAGCGACGTCAGGAGACGTCGCTAAAAATGGAAAATACGTCGCTAAAACAACTTAGCGACGTATTTAGCGACGAAAAACGGACGTCGCTTATATGCAAGTCGCAAATGGCAATTTAGTCGCCGAACGTCGCTATTGGCGACGCGGCGTTCATTGTCGCTAGACGTCGCTAAATTGAGCGACAGATAGCGACGTATCACTACGTCGCCAACGTTGCGACGTAAAGCGACCACTGGCGACGCTGTATAATTTATATATGATGACATGGCATGGCAGCCACGTGGCATCGTAGCGACGTCTACCGACATATTAGCGACGGACAGTAGCGACGTCTAGTGACGTGACGTCACTATATAACGACGTATAGCGACTGCTACATTCCGTCGCAGGACGTCGCTATACGTCGCAGATATTATAAAAAAAATTTAAAAAAATATAATTGATATTTTTGTTATGCTGTGTGTCTGTGTTTACAGTGTGTGTGAAGTGCAGTGTTCGAACCATCGACAGTTTCGCTTACTGTTCTATGTTTTATCTTGGATAGAAAGAGCAACAGTTCAGGGTGCACTTCTCAGAGCTTCCGCTTCACGTCCTTCACCTTCTCGGAAACCTTTACGACGTCCCGAGAAAGTGAAGGACGTGAAAATGAAGCTCTCAGAAGTGCACCCTGAACTGTTGCTATTTCTATCCAAGATAACACATACAACAGTAATCGAAACTGTCGATGGTTCCGAACACTGCATTTCACATTCACTATAAACACAGACACACATCATAACAAAAATACATAATATATTTTTTTAAAATTTCGGCAGCACCTCCTTTGTATATCAAATCATCGCTTATAACCCAGCGTAGGTATATTTGTCATCCCCGTCGCAGATATCACAAAGTAAATATCACAATAAAAACAGGAGGCAGTGCAAAGTAAATATCACAGACTCAAATCCTCACAAACATCCAATAGAGTCAAATAAAAATGGAAGATAAAAAGTCTCCCACCAAGTGTATAAACAACAGTTGTATGAATAAACAATTTGCCCATAGGGTCAATACATACAAGTCATAAAAAAACTAATAAAATCACTGCGGACCCCTGCCGCGCAACTGGGATAGAATGTAGTCATACTGCTCCTGGGTGAGCTGTACCGTAGGGGCAGTAGGAGGCAGTGCAATGTCTGGAGTCGGCGCCGGAGGCAGTGCAGTGTCTGGAGTCTGCGCCGTCGATGTACCGGGAGGACGTATCTGCTCCAGCTCTCGCAGTCGCTCACCATGCGCAGCAAGGGATCTCACCACCCTCTCAGTACTCGCCTCAAGCGAAGCCGAAACCTGAGTGAGTGAGGCAGACATACTCCTCTGCGATCCCTCCAGCTCGACCTGTCTACGCTCTGTGCGCTGCGTAGACTCGGTGAGCGTCTGCAAGCTGGCAGCTGTAGCCTGATGCAGAGTCATCAGCTCCTGTATACTGCGCTCGACCGCATCAAATCGTCCGGTGACGATCGGAGGGTCGGATCATCGCTCGACCGCATCAGAAATCTGCTGCTGCAACTCGCGACGCAGCTCCTCGATCTGACGAAGGATATCCCCAACTCGTGACGACGTCTGCGAAGCCGGAGACTGCGCACTGACAGAGGGGGCCCGGGATGACTCCGTAGCCAAATACGCGCAGTAGGATCCCGTACCGTAGTACGTACCCTTCTGAAGACCGCCAACGGCGGTCATCCAGAGCTCGTCCTACGATGGAGCTGTAGCCGAAATTTCGGATATGACACTTACCGTATCCGCATCCGATAACCGATAAATATCCGATATGATATCCGAATCCGTATCCGTATCCGAAATTTCGGATATTTTCGGTTCGAATACGGATCGGATACGGATTTTCGGTCTACCATTGACAGGCCTAGCCTGTAGGCGGCTGGGAGGAACTACCAGCCCCTCCCTCTGCTGGCGCACTAGCAGCAGCAGCCGCCTCCTGCTGTAGCCGAACAAACTCGGCCTAGAACATGTTTGCTAACGTGTAAGTGTTTGCTAAAGTCTATATTGATATCTATTTTCATGTTTTCTAAGTTATAGTAAATTAATATAAAGAATAGAACGTACATATGCCTGCGTCGCCCTCTCGTCAATAAACTCCCCAGCCCTCCGATGTGTGATCAGGAAGACGGTCACCATGTTCGGGTCCTCACCCTTTTTTACCTGTTAAAATATATTATCTATTATTAGTATTAAACATTCTATATCGAACTATATATAAATTAATGTCCGTCAGAGGAAACGTACCAGACAACGAAAATGCTCCGTCATCGGAATGGAGCCACCACACCACTTACCGGCGCTCGACCGCGCCACCTTGGCCTTCTCAGACCGCTCCTGGTACCTGCGCTCGCTGAATCTAGCCTTCATCGCAGTTCACTGCTCTGGCGTAATCTAACCCTGGATCGACTGTCCGGAGCGATCACGACGCTTCTGGTCGTCGATCGCCTCACGGATGAGCTTGGCTGCGACGGCAAAAAATTGGCCCTCGATCCTCGCCGCCCGGTGTGGTGGATAGAAATAGGTCCTCTACAAGAAGTAAAATACAAAAATTGTATAATATACACAAATGTTTATTAAAATTTAAAAATAAACAAATTTTTTACCTTGAAGTGGGCGAACCAAAAGGCCTTCCTATCTGCGGGAGCATCTGAGTAGTTGAGCCAAGGCCCACCATAGTTCTGCCTCAGAAATTGTCCCAACTGTCTCTGTACTACAGAAGGCCGATATCTATACAATAAAAAAATTTCATGAATATATATGTACATATAATCATTTGAGAAATATATATTAATTAATTAACTTACTTCATAGGCCCGTCCGTCCAAATCTCCATACGCGTCTCGCCCGGGGGAGCGCATGGAGGGTCGCTCTCACCTCCTGCCTGGGCAGGTTCAGTCTGATCGCCGGCCTCCATATGCTCGGCGTCGGCTGCCCCCATAGAGCCGTCGACAGGAGGAATGTTGGACGGGGGATCGGGGATGCTGGACGACGAGGGATCAGGAAGGCTGGACGACGAGAGAGGAGTCGGCAACCTGCTGGAACTGCCCTGTCCCGGTAATGGACAGGGAACAGAACGGTACAATGGCGTACTCGGAGATGAGGATGAGGGTACGGAACTGCCGTCTCCATCCCCAGCCCGAGGCTGACGGGACTGGCTAATATATAATCCTCCGCGTCGTCCTCCTGGTCTAGTCATACCTGATAATAACATATGACAATAAAACAAAAATACATATTTATATGATAGACATCACAGATTTTTGAAAAATATCATGGTCACAGATAAAAGTATCACTAAAGTGTCAAAGATTTATTATTACAAAAATACATATTTATATGATAGACATCACAGATTTTAATCCTCTTCTGAAAATTCATCTAGTTCGTTTAGCTCATCTTCTTCTTCTTCTTCCTCCTCTACATCTTCACTTTCATCTGCATCTTTTTCTTCAGATAATTCTACTTCTTCTACACAATTAGATGTGTAATGAGGAACTTCCGTCGTGTCCACTTCTATAATATTTGTTACAAGAGGTAGTTCATCTTGTTGATAAGCTATATCGTCAACCTCAAAGGTATTTCTAGCTTTGGTCTTGCATACTGCCCACCAGTCCGACCTTGTTGTTCCCCGTTTAGGATAACTTGTGAAGTACACGAGCTGAGCCTGACTTGATAGGACAAATGGTTCATAGGCTTGATATCGACGCCGATAGTTTATATCAACAAGACCGTGCTTGTCTACTTTCCAACCCTGACCTTCAATCGGATCGAACCAATCACACCTGAATAACACAATCTTAGCAGGCTCTATTCCATAACTATATGTCAGCTCCACGATCTCCCGTAGCACGCCATAGAAATCGTTGCCCGCATCAACATCTTTGTAGTTCGAAGATCTGATACACAAACAGCTGTTTTTGGTGGAGTCGAGATCCACAAAGTTGTCTCTGATCGGACAAGTTGTTGACTTGAACCTAAACCCATTAACACAGTAGCTTGGCCATATTTTTGCAGCATAAATTGGTCCCTTGGCTAGCGTTCTAATAGACTCATTCTCAAGTCTTGCGTATGGACGATCGACCTAAATACCACGAAAGAAGAAATTAAGCTCATTCTAAATCAAGTGCATATACAGAAATGTAATTACAGAGTTCTCAAGTCTTACATATGCACTCAACCATGATGGAAAATAACGCCTCATTTCCTGTTCTAGTTCTTCTTCTGTTATGTTTGGCCTACTTGACCTCACATCATCATTAAATATGCTGAAAACAACATCGTGCAATTAATGTAATAGTATTATTCTCAACACTATTAAAATAATGTAGACGTATTATTTACTTACCCCTCCAGTTTCTCTACTTCCTCCTCGTCGCAGTTGAGTAATACATACACCTGAGCAGCCCTTAGCTCATCATCGTTCAGATATCTCTTCTTCATTTTACCCGATGGCTTTCCTGGAGCATTGAATACCTTCAGTATTGTATCATTACTTTCATGATCTCCGTCGTCGTTTCTGGAAGCTCTCGTTCTATTAGTTGCAACATGAGGCTTGAAATACATCGAACAAAAGTTTGTAATCTCCTCGAGAACATAGGCTTCACAAATAGAACCCTCGACCCGTGCCTTATTTTTAACCTTTCTTTTTAGGTGATTCAAATGTCGCTCGAACGGGTACATCCATCGATATTCGACGGGTCCACCAACACGTGCCTCATAGGATAGATGAATCGGCAAATGCTCCATAGAGTCGAAGAATCCAGGAGGAAATACCCTCTCTAGCTTGCATAGTGTTACCGCAATGTCCTTCTCTTGCTTTTCTAGACGATCAACGAGCAATTTCTTAGAACAAAGATCCCTGAAGAATATGCTAAGCTCCGTCAATGGATCCCAAACTGCCTGCGGTAAGAATTCCCGAAATGCAATCGGAATTAACCTCTCCATGAATACGTGACAGTCGTGGCTCTTCATACCCATCAATTTGTTTTCCTTCGGATCGACACATCTTCTCAGATTTGACACATATCCATCTGGAAATTTTAGGCCCTGGATCCACCGACAAAGTCTCACTTTATCCTCCTTGTCCAGCGAGAAAATTGACTTCGGCAGGAACTGTTTTCCATTCTGCTGTATCAAATGCAACGCAGGGCGTTTGCATATTTCTTCTAAGTCCAACTTGGCCTTGGGATTGTCTTTCGTTTTTCCCTTTACGTCCATCACAGTATTAATTATGTTATCAAACACATTCTTCTCAATATGCATGACATCAAGATTATGTCTGATCAGATTGGTACTCCAGTATGGCAGATCCCAGAATATGCTCCTCTTTGTCCAGTTATGATCTCTACCAAATCCATCGCACTTGTACCCAGTTGTAGGATCTTCGATAGCACTTGGAAAATCTTTAACCTCCTCCCATATCGTGGCTCCGGACCACCTTGGCGGTGGATCACCCTTCTCTACAACGCCGGCACGGAATGCATTCCTGTTCCTTCTGAACGGATGATCTTTTGGCAGAAATTGTCGATGACAATCAAAGAAGCACAGTTTTCCTCCGTGTTTCAAGCGAAAAACCTTACTACGGTCCATGCAATACGGACATGAGAGACGGCCATGAGTGCTCCATCCAGATAACATTCCATAGGCCGGAAAGTCGTTGATGGTCCACATAAGGGTTGCCTTCATCTGAAAATTCTGCTTCCTGGATACATCGTACGTGTTAGCGCCTACTTCCCATAACTGATTCAACTCATCTATCAAAGGCTGTAAGTACACGTCAATGTTCCTCTTGGGATAGTTCGGACCAGGAATTATAACGGTTAGAAACATGTACTGAGTCTTCATGCACATCCAAGGCGGTAGGTTATACGGAGTGACAATCACAGGCCAGCACGAATACTGGGATCCCGAAAGACCAAAAGGAGTAAAACCGTCAGAAGATAGTCCCAACCTGACATTACGCGGATCTGAAGCAAAATCAGGATACACTCGATCAAAGTGCTTCCACGCTTCTCCATCGGATGGGTGATCCAACACTCCTTCAATCTGTTCTCGCATGTGCCAACTCATATTTTCGACCGTCTCTTTCACCATAAATAATCTTTGCAACCGCGACGTTAAAGGCAAGTAGTGCATTGAATCGGTCGGTCTTCTTGCACCGGTAGACCTTCCTGTACTAGTTGTCTTATAGCGATCAGCACCACAAAATCTGCACACATCTGCGTCCTTGTCGTCTTTGTAGTACAGCATGCACCCATTGCGACAGGAATCGATTTTCTCGTATCCCATCCAGAGCGATCTCACCATCCTCTTAGACCGGTAGAAGTCTTTAGGCAACTTAGCACCAGCCGGCAAGATCTCTATAATCAACTCCAACACTCGGTTGTAGCATTCTTGCGACATGTTAAAATCTGACTTAATGCTCAACAGTCTTGTAACCACCTCCAACGGTGAATGATCCTCACAACCAGGATACAATGGAGTCCTTGCATTCTCCAGCAACTCCATGAACTGTGCAGCATCGGCGTTCGGTGCCTCCTCAGGTGCATCATGAACGAAACTAGGCCCCGTAGCGTCGAAAACCATGTTCACGCACCCGTCGTCGTATGCATGATTATCTGAAACAAAATTAGGTCCCGCATGCATATACGGCTCAACGTAAGGCTCTGGCTCTGATGCTAAAGACACAAGTTCTCCGTGTGCGGTCCACTGATAGTAATTAGGCGTGAAACCCCTCGAGTACAAATGATATGTCACTTCCACTTCTGGATAATATTTCACGTTATGACATTTCACACACGGACACTTAATTTTGGTGCCGTCCATGTACTGAGGGAACGCCTTAGTAAACTGCAGGAACTGCTCTACTCCCGCTATGTATTCATCCCGCACACCACACATATCATCAGGACGACGATTGTACATCCATGAACGATTCCGCAAGTAGTAATTCATATCCATTTGGAAATAATTCTGCAAAGATGGACACACATTATCCAACAGGCACAAATTCGTATATTATGTCTTATTATGGGTCAAACTAAGTTGTACTAAGTCAAACAAAGTCAAACAAGGTCAAGCTAAGTCAAACTAGGTCAAGGGTTGACCTACAGTTGACTTTGTCAACTCTTAGTCCAATCTAGGTCAGAATAGTCAACCTTAGTCAACCTACGGCCGATACCGATACGGTTTGGCATGTTCCGATCCGATACAGACCGATACCAAATATTGACCGATACCGACATTGGGGGTCTTTGTTCCGGTCAATTCGGCAAAACCAATCGGTAAGGGTGACTACTATTTCATATAATTTCAAAACTACTAAGAAATAACGCTAAAATACTTAAAATTGTGCCTAAATGTATAAAATATATGTTTTTAAATGTAAATAATTTATTAATAATTATTTGTTTTCCGATACCAAAGTCCGATACTCCGATACGATACCGCCGATACTACCGATATCGCCGATACCAATACTCATAGGAATAGTCCGATACCGATTCCGATACCGATATTGTGAACCTTGATATATATATACTCACACACTTACATACACACACAAATACATATATAAATATATATGTATACAATGTATATACACCAAGGTTGACAATATCGGTATCGGAATCGGTATCGGACTATTCCTATGAGTATTGGTATCGGCGATATCGGTAGTATCGGCGGTATCATATCGGAGTATCAGACTTTGGTATCGGAAAACAAATAATTATTAATAAATTATTTATATTTATAAACATATATTTTATACATTTAGGCATAATTTTAAGTATTTCAGCGTTATTTCTT
>JANAVB010018599.1:15194735-15282408 GCA_029216955.1 Iris pallida
GATGGATATTAACCTGTTGTGGTAACAGTTCATGTAAACAATATTCATAGTCATCTGTTAGTAAATTAGGAAACTTTTATTAACTTTACACACTTCTCATGCAAAAGCCTTATAAGAATGCCAGAAGTTTAGTTTAGCAGTTTTAGCAAATATAGTTGATTCTTTTGAGGGTATTCCATATGAAATTTTCATCATCACCCAGCCTTCTCCAATCAGGATGGGTTGGAAAGGAGAGCACATAAGAAAGCTCTATAAAAAACTTGATGAAGTTTTTATGGCCAGCTGTCAACCTGACATCACCCCTCCCTTATGGTGCCAAGTCACCCCTCTGATTGGTGTCAAAATCCTAGATAATGCAGCTTTGAGCACGAGAGTACCACACATAAAACCTAGATGCATTTTTTGCGGGTTAGGTAGACCTTTTGGGATATGCAGTTTAAGTTACTTCAAGCAACCTCCAGTCATAAGATTCACAATTTTTTCAAAAACTAATCGCAAATAATTCGCAATTCTTCAACCAGCTGCATATATCCACGAACAATTCATCAGTATGACATTATATTCGCAAATAAATCACATATTATAAAAATTATTCTGCTTTGCTAGCATTAGCCAAATAAATATCCATTCATTATATGCCATGTGTTACCAATTCCTTTGCATGATCTTGGAAAAGATAAAAAGCAATTATGTGTACTCTTAATGTGCAGTCTTTGTAAAATGTGAACTCTTTATTTGAAGGTGTAATTATTATCTGGGTAATAAATAACGAGCATGCACAAATAACATGACATATTAATAGTGCAATCCGGGTTTGTTATATGACAATGCCACATTTATTTAGGGTTTATAAGTGCGCAAACACACCAGTGTTCTAAAAATCGGCCTAAGAGATTTTTGGGAATTTCTTTTTATCCGCGGTCGCCTAGGCGCTATGCGCCCGCCCGACTAGCGCCTTTTACAACCTTGACACACACACACATGTATATGTGTGTGTGTGTATACACACGAACTTTTTCCGACGCCGGATTTTTGCTGAAAATCCGACTTTCAACCTCACCGAATCACCGAATTATTCCTGAATGCCGAACTTGTGACTATGCAAAGGAGCACCATCCAAGTTCCCCTAGACTATAAAGAGTCTAGACGAAGATGTAATCATGTAATTCCTTATGACTTTTCTCCTTCAGTTGCATATTTTTATAGAGTTAAATTATTCAGATCTATTGTCCAAACTTGCTAGGGGCATGCATTTTTATAACATCATAGTTTATAATAAGCTCCTGCATTCGACTCTCAATTAATCTAGAGAACCATACACTACATTAGAATCCAACAATTAAACAACTTTTAATGGGCGGAGGCTGCATGGCATCGGCAGATGTGTTAAAAGGTAAAGGGAGCCTATCATGATCCCCTCTTAACCATTGCACAATTAGGGATCAGTTTCACATTCTGAGGTTAATGGGTCATATGAGCAGCAAAAAAAACCATATTGGTGCCATAATGAAAAAGAAGTGAAAAGTAAGATTGGCACCTAAAAACATAAATGAACAAAAAATTGTTGAACCTATGAGCTGCACTAAAAACATACACAGCAACAAAATAGACAATGTGCTCAAAGATAATATTTCAAGTTTCAATTGGGTGATAAACCCAGAACATTACCACACTATATTAGTAATTAATAAAAGAAAGTAGAAAGCTAACATTTGTGCTTAGAAATAGAGATGCATGTTAAGTTGGAAATAAAGTAATTTAACAAATATTTGAGCTAAAGTTTCTTTAGAACCTCCAATCAAGTAACATTTCAGAGAAAAGTATCACTTTAGGGGCTTTAAGTACTAGTATTGGGTTTTGACATGTACATGTGCATCTAAATCCTATATGGAGCTCTTACCTCTAGTTTTATTAATGAATTGGATGCCAGTCCATGAAAATGATTAACACATGATCCTATAGAACATTGTGTACTTACATATTCTACGAGGAAACAAATCCTGAATCCACCAGAGAGAATACTCCCTACCTTTATTACCGTTTCTACATAAAGATAACTGACGTTCTATATAACAATAACTATAATTGAGTGAAAAGGAATGTCATCATGAGGCAAAGATGACCTTGATCCATGATTTAATTGAGTGTAAGTTCACAAAACGCATCTGTAAGTATCTGTGGTTGGTCCTTAGAAGCCATATGCAGAAGCGAGGGCGGGAGAGGGCGAACGCGACTACTTAGAAGAGTCTAAAGTTGGGAGCGTGATAAGAGCGTGCGCTAATAAAAAATTTATGTTTATTAATTATTGTTATCAAAACTTATAAATATTTTACTATTTATTAGAATTTATAAAGTTCAATTCAATGTTTCAGAGAGATCATTTGCATGTTGATTTTTTATGATGTCAAGGTAAATTAACTTGAGTTTCTTGGTACTTTGACAAACGTATATTAAAAATCTTCTAACTTTCTTCCCAAAATTTATGTCCTCTTTTAAAGTTATGGTTAGGAAGCGCTCATGTCGTCGGAGAAACACGCTCCCGTCGCCGGATAAACAAGCTCCCAAGTAAGAACGGCCAAATCGAAATTCTTACTGAGATTCATTGACCTTCTAGGAGTTTCTAGCTTCTAAGGGTTGGTCACAAATTTACTAACCACAATAAAGGCATTTGTAAGATATGCTTGCCATTGTGGTTTCCCTCAATTTACTACTCAATAAAGGAGGTTGCAAAGTTACAGTAAGGAATGGACTCAAAAACATTAAAAAACTACAGTAAGGAATAGCAACAGGTAACTTGTTTGAGCATGATAAAACTTCAGTAATATGCACATGTTTGCTTTTATTAAAATCGGGTGGGCAGGGAAGGTACGAAACAGGATCCTAAAGAAAACAGGCACCTTATTAAGTATAGTCCTTATGTATGTCAAAATGTATGTACATACAAATATACAAGTCTTTGACTTAGAGAATTATTATAAACCATAAAGCTTCTAGACTTCTATTTCCCCTAATACACATTACTTCCGTATCAATAACCATACAACATTAATGGTTGGAACAAAAAAACCAATGTAGCACTACTTCCAGATCCCCTAGATAATAGGCATCCCAAACTCAAAGCATTCACTTAACAAATGTAGTTTTGAGGAAAAGCATATTCCAGATAGATGGCTATTAGAGCAACACTATAAATGGTATAATTTAGGTTGCAACAGAAAGGTTCTATGAAGATGAGATTTTATTTATAAAGTACCTGCAAGGTCAGGATCGGTGCGAGTAAGCTTTAACCAGTCCATTTGGCTATACCCCTTCTCGAAAGGAACCTTTGCTCTTACAGCAGGCTTTTTCATCGTGGTCTTCTGTCCCTGTGACCCATTTACTGTATCACCCTTTGTTGCAACCACTGTTGGTGTTACTGATTCATTCAGTTTCAACTTTTGTGGTGTTGTGTCGCAGTTATTATTTGATGGAGAAGCACCAGGCCCTATAGACTTTAAATTTCCATTCTCACTTGAGTTTACATCCCGACTTGCACCATTAGAGATATTTTCATTGAGAGCGATTTTGCTTATGTTAGGAATTTCTTTAGGTGACTCCAAATGATCATCATTAGCTGGTAAACCAACCTATACAGAAAAGAGGCCCTGAAGTTCATAGATAGAAAAGGCAATAATAATTTATTAAATTATAACATCATGTAACTAAGAGAGAGAGAGAGAGAGAGAGAGAGAGATCATTTTTCCATAAGTTGAGAAAAATATATGTTTTGTACAAACTAGAAACAGATGAAGAAATTTCATGGATCATAATCTAAAATATTACATCAGACTATCTAGCAAACTAGAAACTGATCAAAATATCTAAGTAGAAAGCTCAAATCCTCCACATTGAGCTTGTAGGCGATTTAAATGCAGAAACCTCTCAATTTGAGATTTCATGAAATTATAATGTAAAATAAGAATATTTTCCATTTCTGCACGTGTTACGTAGGGTCCGTTTGGGATTTAGTTTTACAAGAGTTTTGAAAAAAATCATCTATCATCATAATGGGGTTGGCTATGGAGAAGCTACATACAAGATTTCAAGTCTTCTTCCAACATAATGGGGTTGGCTATGGAGCATAAAAAAGCTACATACAATTTCACAAAGTTTTATGACTGGTTGTCGATCTGACGTCAACCCTCTATGTTGGTGCCAAATTCCTAATTAAGGTAGCTATGAGCATGAGAAGGACAAGACATAAAACCTAGGTGGCCAGTTGACATGTGCGTAGAGCTACCACTTGGATTGCAGTTTAAGCTCATGCAACCAAGAAGCATCCTCCAAGTCCCCATAGACTATAAAGAGTTCAGACAAAATATAATATGACATAGTTTGTTGTAGGGAGTTACATTCATCTCTATGATACGTTGTGACAAAGAGTGAAGGAATGACAATCCCAAGATAAACACACAGTTTTGAAAATAGAGTTTTGATAAAGAAAACCAAGATAAGCAAAAAAAAAAAAAAACAAAAAAAAAAAACAAAATAATTATGTTTGACATTTGGTTTTGTAAACCAAATGTCAAACGCATTTTTTTTGCTCATCTTTGTTTTCTTTATCAAAACTAAAAGTGCTTGGGCGTGAATAATAATAAGTGTTTTGTATATGGAAATTAGCAAACAAATGTAGGCTTAAATTACGAATGTATGTTCCATCTATAAATCTTATTTTTAAAATTTCATTCAAATATAATGTAGCAAATCTTAAATACAATACATCTAATCCAATCCAATCTATAAAATTTCATTGAAATATAATGTAGCAAATTTAGAAATAAAATTATGACCCAATCCAATCTATAATTTAACATATAATTGATTCCAAATTTTAGTATAGACTAATCAAATCCATAATTTTTAATAATCTAATCTATAATTTAAAAACCGACCAAATTTAAAATTAATCTGATTTGATCTAATGTATATCTAATAATCTTCTTAAAGAAAAAGAAAGAAATTGACAAGAAATATTATGTACATATATGAAAGGAAAAATAAAGAGTAGGGATAATCTTGTCCAAATTTATTAGTTTGCAGTTCACTTCTGGTGGACGAGTTTCTCTTCCTTCTCCAAAACAAGAAAAATCTTCGTTTGGTTTAGCCAAAACCAAATCCAAAACGATGCTCACACAAATTAAACCAGTTTTGGCCTCAAAACTCGGTTTTGGGACGTCAAAATTGAGTGCCAAACCAGACCTTACTACATGACCATCAAAGATAACTTATGCATACAACTTAGTATATAAGCTCCATTTTCCAGCTTTTCCTTGGGATGAAGGATCCATCCCAGTTTGGTTAGACATTGGATCTTCAGTTCTATTCAGGTTTATCCTTGTCACACAGTCTCTCTGCAATGTTGAACAAACTTATTTACATCACAATTGCATGATCAAGCTATTGTTTGCTGTTGTGTCTTAGTGACAGTTAGACCCGACATGTTTGTATGTATATGTGTGTGCGTATAATTTAAAAAAATTATAATTGATAGCAAGAGACTGTATACTTAACTCATATAAGGCCTCTAAAACACTCTTGGTTTAGTAAACCTTTATAGGACACGCTTGGTGTCGGTATAATGTCGGATTTATTTGTGTTTGGTGTATTTTTAACCATAATATGGAATTTGATAATATATAAAAGATTAAATATTACTCTTATAATTATATTAAAATATAAATAATTATAATTTAAGAAAATTAATAATTCTCATCTATGTTAATCCCTTAAAACAATTGAGAGCAAGAGACTGTATACTTAACTCATATAAGGCCTTTAAAACTGTTGGTATATCATATTTGGTATACTATATTAGCATAAAGCATATTGGAATATCCTGTGGACATATTTGGTATGCCAGAATATACTACAGGATATTCCCATTGAGAGATCATTGTCATATTGAGATTGTAAGGCTATATAAAGCCAAGAGGACTCAAAATAAATTATCAATCAATTACTACATGGTATCAGAGCCATCTTTCCACAAACCCTAACCCTAGCCGCCACCAACCGCCGCACACCGAGTCCGGATCCGCCAGCCCGTCCAGATCCGAGGCGCTGACAATAATTCAGGAGCAATAAGTGCACCTTCTTTAGTTAAATAAATGTTCCTAAAAGTAGCCACAACAAACTAAATCATGCAATATAAAAACTAAACCAGAAGACACCAGCACTATTTATGGACATAGTTTACATGTTAACAATGTTCATAGGAACAAAATATGGCAATGTAAGAGCTTATCTAATTACTATTAATAATATTAATTATACCGAAATGCGGGTTTTACAATATATATATGTATGTATGTGTGTGAGAGTATTTATATATATATATATATATATAGATATAAATATGTGTATGTATATGTATCTATATGTATATTTGTGTGTATGTGTGAGATTTATATATATATTTAGATATATATACATTTGTGCATGTTTGGGTGTTTTTATATAGGTATGTATATATATATATTGTATATGTATGTATCAATGCTTAGAGTTGTGCATTAGAACTTAGAGTTGTGCATGAGAGCCTTGTAGTTGTGCAGGAATGCCTTAGAAGTGTGCAGAATGCTATTCAGGAAAAACTGTGCAATAGAGCCTTAGATGTGTGCAGTAGAGCCTTAGATGTGTGCAATAGAGCCTTAGAAGTGTGCAGAATGCTATTCAGGAAAAACTGTGCAGTAGAGCCTTAAAGGTGAGCAGAGGAGCCTTAAAGGTGAGCAGAAGTGCCTTAAAAGTGAGCAAGAGTGCCTTAAAGGTGTGCAGGTTGTCCCAATGTGCTAAAATCCGAGAAATTGAGTATTTATAGAGTTCTGGAAATAACTAACTTTTAGTTATTCTGGACTGCGCATGATGGATTGCGCAGCAGTTGGATTGCGCAACAATGGACTGCGCAGGCAGTTGCTGGATCATAGGCCAACTGTCTTGGACACATGGCATCATTTGATTGAAATGCGCATGATCGTGTATAGACGGTTGCCACGTAATGAGCAATCGATGGCATGAATGCCACGTGTATTTTGTCATTTGTGTTGATAGAACGCGCACACTGAATTACGCTGGTTTTGGATTGCGCAGACTTGGACTGCGCAGGAATGGATTGCGCTGCCAGCTGTCAACCGTTCTCGAGCGCTGTGCGGCGCAATAAACGAACAGCCTCCTCGTTCTTCGTGCTGTCAGCTGTCAGGAAGATTTGATTGTGTCAGGTAATGATGATTTTTGCCACGTCAGCCTGCGCGCTTGGGAGTGTGCGCAGTCTAGCGTGCGCAATCTGAAGGATGCGCAATCTGATGTCTGCGCAGTTCTTCTGAAAGTTGTATTTCTTGATTTTCTGACTTTGTTGATGTGTGCAACTTGATTTTTTAGGACCTACAAGACCCCCTTCAAAATTTCGAAAGTTGAATTTATTCAAAATTTCGAAATACTTTGAATTTTGAAATTGAAATCAATTTGCGCATGTAGTGAGCTGTCTGCGCAATCTGAGGGATTAGCCCCATTTTTAGGCGCAATCTAAGGCGGCCGTTTCGATTTGAAAAACTATAAATAGCCCTTCAATTCCTTCGAAGTGTTCTTTACTTGCTTTCTTCGTGCACTTGAGAGAAAAATTTCCGAGCTCTTTCTTCCTTTTTCTCCGACGATCTCGATGGCTCCCCGACGATCCTCCGCCGCTGCTAAGGGAAAGGCCCCCGCCGAGTCATCGGCTAGGGCTGCGCGACGTGCTTCTCGTCACGAAACTGCTCATCCCGCGCTGTTAGGTAGATGACCTAATCAAAAACTCTTTTTAGAGTTTTGATTTCACTGTTCCTTCAGAATCCATCTCTTTTTAGAGATGTGATCATACTGCGCCACCCTTTTTAGGGTTCTGGTTGCACAAATCAGTTCGTTCTTCATTTTTATGAAGGATGACTCTCTGCACAATCGGTTGAACTGCGCTGGCAAAAGTCAGCACAATTTGCTGATTTGCGCGGGACTGCCAGCGCAAACTGATGACTGTTTGTTTGCGCAATCAGATTATTGCGCAATCTGATATTGCGCAATCTGATGTTGCGCAGTCTGATGACAAAAATTTTTGACTTGACTTGTACTGAATTTTTGTTTTCTCTGTCTGATGCAGTTAATACTAGAGAAGATCCCGGATATGAGGACTTTGTAGGGACCCTTTCAGAGTCAGAATACAAAGAGGACCTATCTCATATGCACTATCCTCAATATGATCTGCCAACCTCCCGTCAGGCTATTTTGATATCCCAAGATAATGAGACTCTGCTATGTTTGATGAATGGACAACCTCTGGAGTCAGCAGACGCTGTCATTCACAAGAAGCCATTATTATTGTTCGGCGATGCTTTTGAGAAAAGCTCTCAACCGAGGCCAAGGATGGAAGAAAGGATTGTCCATCAGGAGGATAGGACATTCTCGATACCAGATGTTTCCTGCTGCCTCCCCTTATCCCGGTATGCTCATGCGAGCTATCAAAGGAAGATGGAATGGAACCTTACACCTTTCCAAGATGCCCGTCCAGGAAAGATTTTTGTGAAGAAGGGACCGAACAAGAAGGACATGTTCTACAGCTCCTCAGAACGATACAGTGTCTTGTTAAGAGGTTTGAAACCCGGTTGTATTCCGCCGGAGAATTCTTCCTTGTTATTGCCCGTCAGAACTCCAATATTCGCGAACGAGTTTGCGAAGGTCGAAGGGAAGTACCCAGAGCAGGACCTCAGATTGACTGGACTGGTGAATCCAGATTTTAAGAGGTGGAACTGCATAGCAAATTGGATTTTAACCAAGTTTGAAAACAAACTTCAGCAAATCAATTTGTACGAAGCAGTGCATGCCACTGTCTATGGTTTTGCACCCAACTCGCATTTGTTCTTGGCTCTAGCAGAAAGATACAATTACAGAACAGGGACTTTCATGACTCCCGACGGAGAGATCGGGTTTGCACTTCATGAGATGAAGTTCATCTCTTACTTGCCGATGGAGAATGCCCCATATGAGGAATTTGTCCCAACTAATGATGAGTTGGACAAACTTAGAAAGGAGAATGCAACCATGGTAGCAGTCTTTGAAGAACTGCTATGTCATTATAAAATCTGTTCTCTGTTTTACAAAAGTGCTACATCAAATACCTGCTATTCCTCAAAATGGTTGCCTTATCTGTTCCTTAACCACATTAAAGAAACGAAGACCAAGGAACATGATAGATGCTATCCTGACTTCTTTAAGCCATTGAGCAACACAGAAGTGATGAAGTTGATAGAAGAAAGTGGCGATTTTGATGAAGAGATGAAGGATGATCATCAATGTCCTCCTTTAAAGAAAGGAGATACTCTTGAGAGTTATTTGAGAGTAGGGTATAGATTTATGTCAAAAGAAGCCCAATTAGCAGGGTTTCTGACGTATTGGCTCCGTCGGTTTGTAGTCCCGGGATCCAGTGCCGTAGACCGCTTCCATCGCGGTATTCTTTTTGCCGCCGTTAGATTAGTCTTCGGCTACAAAATGGATCTTTTGTCAGCGATGACTTGTAGGTTGAATGCCAGTCTTCGTCTGTACGTTAATCTGATGTTGAAAGCTAAAGGAGAAAAAGAATTCCCTCGGCTAGAATTGCCGTATACATATCTGTTCGGGTGGTTGCTTCTTCACCATCCTACTTTGATGGACCCCGGCATGGGACCAGTCGACGGCAGCTTTTTGCGGAGATACTCTCATAGTAAGTGGAAATACACTTCTTTGAGAGATTGTAGATATGCTCTGAACCTGAGCAAAGGATGGAACTTTTGTTGCACTCCTCCTCCTGCCGGATATGAACAAATGCCAACAAATATGATTGACTCGAAGATGCAACCTTTGAGCCGTGCAGCTTTTGAGTGGTTGAAGACAATTCGACCGTCCCATTTGGTGTATCGGTTTGAAGAAGAATGTTATTTAGAGCCATATCTCCCCAGTCGATTTGCTCGGCAGTTCAGGTACGACCAATTCCATGTAGGAAATGCCATCATGTGCCTTCAAGGAAAGGGTTTCTTGATAGATGGGGCCCGAGCTTGGGCTTATTATAATGCTCAAGATACGAAAGTAATGTTCTCGATACCAGTAAATAGCAATCATGGCCCTCGGATGCTATTACAAACTCAGTATTCTATACATCTTCGAACACCTTTGCTGAGAATTTCAATCTCGCGGATAGCTTCGCGTCTTCAACAAGATTAAAGAAGGGAGGAGTCGGAGTTGTTCTTGTTTCTCCAGATGGATTGACCATCCAAAGAGCTTACTCTCTAGATGAACCCTGTTCCAACAATGTAGCGGAGTATAATGCTTTACTCATCGGCCTTCAGTTAGCCAAGCAATTGGATATCGAATATCTCGAAGTCTACGGCGACTCTAAGCTGGTTGTCAATCAGGTTAGAGGAACCTATGAAGTTCGACATCAAGATTTGGTGCCTTATCATGAAGCAGCGATCAACATGGCTATATCATTCAAAGCTTTCTTCATCGACTATGTTCGTCGAGCTTGCAATACCGAAGCAGATGCCTTAGCCAACCTTGCAGCTGTCCTAGCCATCCCTATCAAAAGACAGCAAGTGGTGGTTATCTCTAACCGAGAATTGTTCTGCATTGAAAACAATCGTAACATTGAGTTCAGCAACTTTGTTGAAGTCAACGTTATCGATGAAGACTGGAGAACTCCTTTCATTGACTTCGTGGTTCACGACATACTCCCCGAAGATCCTAAGGAGGCTACAAGTGTTCGACGACGATCTCTCCGATTCTACTACAATCAAATCACCAAGACTCTTTATCGGCAAACTTATGACGGTCTTCTTTTACGTTGTCTTGCTGGTGATGAAGCAAAACAAGTGTTACGTGAAGCTCACGACGGTGTCTGTGGAGCACATCAACCTGGTCCTAAACTACAGGATCGCATCCGACGAATGGGTTACTACTGGCCCTCTATGGTATCAGATGCCATCGAATATGCAAGGAAATGCCGAGCTTGTCAAATACATGCGGATTTCATTCATCTACCATCGGAATTCCTTCATCCGACTGTTGCTTCCTGGCCTTTCGAAGCTTGGGGCATGGATGTCATAGGTCCTATTAATCCTCCTTCTAGAGGACATCGATTCATACTGGCAATAACGGACTACTTCTCCAAGTGGACTGAAGCTATACCTCTGGCTGAAGTCAAGACCAGTAGCGTTATCAACTTTGTCAAACACCATGTCATCTATAGATTCGGTGTACCTCGAAGGATCATTCATGACGATGGACCTCAATTCATCAGCCAGAAATTCACCAGATTCTGCGATGATCACCGGATTGACAACGTCGCCTCGACTGCCTACAATCCTGCCGCTAATGGTTTAGCTGAAGCCTTCAACAAAACTATTATCAAGCTCCTCAAGAAGTTTGTATCTACTAACAAACGAAACTGGAGCGAGAAACTTGGTGAGTGTCTATGGGCTTACCGTACTACGGTCCGTAACCCTACAGGTTGTACACCATTCTCTCTGGTGTATGGTTGTGAAGCTGTTCTTCCTCTGGAACTTCAAATTCCTTCTTTAAGGATTGCCATTGCTAATGAGCTCACTACAGAGAACAATGATCTTCTTCGACTTCAAGAATTAGAGGCACTTGATGAGAAGCGGTTAATGGCTCAACAACATATTGAGTTATACCAAGCTCACATTTCTAAGACTTTCAACCGTAAAGTTAAGGTCAGAGCCTTTCAGCAAGGAGAACTTGTTCTAACAGTCAGACGTCCTATGACTATGACTCATATGAGCAAAGGCAAATTCCACGCAAAGTGGGAAGGTCCCTTCGTTGTGAGCAAAGTCTTCTCAAATGGAGCTTATCAACTCTCAGAACTGGATGGACGAGTTGCTATGATGCCTATCAATGGCAAGTTCCTTAAAAAGTATTATGTATAAATGTAAATGATTGTAAATCATCAGACAAGTTCAAGTTCATAAATAAAATTCAAATTTTATTTCATCATGAATGATAGTACATGATATTAAGGAAGGTCACTATCATCCTTCTCTACATTTAAACGCGGACCACTGCCGTCCTTTTCAAAAACACGGTCAGCAAAAGAGCTGAGAACCTCCTTGCTGGAACCCACTAGGAACTTGCAAGCGGCCATCCTCATGGCTTCCTCTTCTTCAGTCCTTCCTGGTTCAAGCAGAAAGTCCAGGATGTCTCGCGGTGGCTTGGGTGCAGACGAACCTTCGCCTGCTTCTGCCTCCTTTGGCTGAACTGGATCGACAGGACATTCTTCAGTGCCCTTCTCAACCTTCGGGGCAAGTTCAGCCTTCTTGGATGCATCTCCAGATGACATTTTTATGTTGAAAAGTGAAAGTGCTCATTCCTGTCAGATTTCTGTTCTATTTATATGTAGAGATTCCTCAAACAACGAAGCGACACAATCACCCGACGGTTCGTCCGTTCATTATCACCTGATGGTTCATCCGTTCATTTATTACTACCTGACGGTTCATCCGTTTATTCATTATCACCCGACGGTTCGCCCGTTCCTTCATCATCACCTGACGGTTCATCCGTTCATTCAATTCACTTGACGGTTCGTCCGTTCATTACATTCATCCGATGGTTCATCCATTCACATTCATTCGACGGTTCATCCGTTCATTTACCACCCGACGGTTCGTCCGTTCATTATCATCCGACAGTTCACCCGTTCATTCATCATTATCCGACGGTTCACCCGTTCATTCATCATCACTCGACGGTTCATCCGTTCGTTATTATCCATTTTGACGGTTTGTCCGTTCATTCCATCATTTGACGGTTTTCCCGTTCATCTCACATACACTGACGATTCAACATCGTTCATCATCCACATCAGCAACTTATCGTTTCGATTAAGTTGTCAATTGAGATAATAATATTCGGTATATTCTGCCACGTCTATGTTACCTCTGAGCAGATATAATGAATATAATTATTTTCTACAAAATCATCAAGAAATATATCATGTCTTGCACCTCTGAATATATTTTCTATCTCTATTATTTATATCTAAACAAGATATGCAACAAATAATGGAGCCACAGCAAAAATATCTTTTATTAATCAAAATATGAGACATTACAAAAACACATGTACTACAAAAGACATAAAGATACAAAATGTTCTACTAAGACGGAGGTATTATCAGATTATCAATCTGCTACTTTAGAGTCTGCAGCCGTTCTTCACGAGTGGACATCACCCTCCTTCTGGCCTCTTCCATCCCGGTTTCTTCATTGAAAACGGGCATGGTCACCGTTCGGCGAGTAATTTCGGCATCATGAGCTGCCACGTACTCATCCCTCTCCTGAATCAGAGCAATGAACTGCAACCTGATGATCAGTAACTTCATCTTCTAACTCCTTCTGGAGACGAGCAATCTCTGCCCTCAGCTCAGCAGCTCTCTTCTCTTTTCTCTCAGCCATCAAGGTCACTGATTCCAGCTTGGAGTTATATTCAGCAGATTTTGTGGAGTAAGCTTCCAAGAGATTCTGAAGATTCACCCTTTCAATATCAGCTGCTTGAGCCATTCGTTCGAACTCTGCCTGCACTAAAGACTCCACTTCCTCTTTGTTGAGCTCCTTATAATTCTTTATGGAGATTTCCAGCTCATTCAGTATATGGTCAAGGAGAGTGGCCTGAGCCTCATCACCCTGTTCCCGGATGGCCTTCACCAGGAAAGAAGTCGGACCTCTAACCATAAAAAAATCCGCATCTTCTTTATCCATTATTCTATTAACTAGAGGTCCCAAAGACTCGAAGAAACATCTGGTGAATGATTGGATTACGAGCTGATTAGTCGCCAGAGCACCAGGGGTTGCAGCTACTCCTGTTGATGACGAGGCCGCAGGTTGTTCAATCTCTCGCATCTGGACAGCGGGCTCTTCGAATAAAGAAGCCAAAGTGGAGCTAGTTGCCCCTCCTGGTTGTTCCTCTGCAAAAGTAAAGATTGTCATTTTGCCTGTTGTTTGTTATTGTTCAAGAAGATTAAAGATGTAAACTGTCTTACCATGGTTGAATCCAGCAATGAGCCTATCATCTGCAGGAATAGACTCTAGCTGAATAGAGGTAGCTTCAGCCATAACAGCTTGGCTACTGCCCGCTTCAGAACCACAGGATAAATGATGACTGCTACTAGCAATCATCGTCGTTACAGGCACTATGTCCGTGCATGTCGGAGGTGCTGGAGGAGTCTCACGATCTGCAGGAAATACAAATAAAGATGTTAGCTATCAATCTATTTAAAAGGAGATTGCTAATTTCATTCTATACCTTGAGGATCAGTGGCGGGAGTTTCCTCCGGAGCTTCTTCATCTGCTGCTTTTTCTGGAGATGCCTCTACCTCAATATCCTCTTCAGGATTCAAGGTATCAGCGACAGTTTCTGGAGATGCTTCTACCTCAACTTCCTTGTTAGGAGCTAAGGTATCATCGGCAGCATTAGGAGATATATGCACGTCATCATCCCTTCCGGGATCTTGCATATCTTCATCAATATTCTCGGACGAAGAGCTCTCCTCATCTTCACTTTCTCCTGGTGCATTCCCGCTGGTAGTTGCAGCTTGGTCAATATAGTCCTCCAGCGGGCTGTAGTTGCAATCTTCTAGAGCTGCAATCACTTCACGATCTTCCTCTTCGCGGAGGGTCCTAGGAGTAGGAGGAAGTTGAGTCGTCTCCGCGACAGGTGAAAGATGTCGTACAACATCTTGCTCTTCCTCCATGATATTTTCTCTGGGCTCTTCGGCCTCAGTTCTCGGATCAAGATCTTCCCTCTGTTCAATCTCTTCCCTATGTTCTGGACTAAGAGTTTTATTCCTAGATTCAGAAACAGGGGTGGGAGAAGACATAGTGATTCCTGCCGTAGCATCTGCCACGATCGAAGACAAAACGTGACTTCTACGGACCAATCTTTTCTTTCTGTGTAGAGGTCTTTCAGGACTTTCTACATTTATTGTCTCGACTTGTCTTTGAACAGAGGTCGGTGTGGTAGCTTCTTCTTGCTGAATTGTCTCGGCCAGCTGGCGAGATTGAGATCTAGTGGTAATCTTTTCAGAGGAATGATCTAAGACCAGTCTCTTCTTTATTGCCGGAGCGGGAGGCTCCTCTCTTCTCCTCTTCTTGGCTGGAGATCTACCTACCTTCAAAGAAATACGCAATGTTGCGTTTACCTCTTCAGGGAACATAATGTCCCTTGAAGCTTCTAGAGGTGCATCTACTGGTTCATGTACCTCATCATTTCCTGGGAGCGACATGACGACTCCTCCCTTCTTCAATCTTGTTGAAGACGCGAAGCTATCCGCGAGATTGAAATTCTCAGCAAAGGTGTTCGAAGATGTATAGAATACTGAGTATGTAAATAGCATCCGAGGGCCATGATTGCTATTTACTGGCATTGAGAACGTTACTTTCGTATCTCGAGCATTATAATAAGCCCAAGCTCGGGCCCCATCTATCAAGAAACCCTTTCCTTGAAGGCACGTGATGGCATTTCCCACATGGAATTGGTCGTACCCGAACTGCCGAGCAAATCGACTGGAGAGATATGGCTCTAAATAACATCCTTCTTCAAACCGATACACCAAATGGGACGGTCGAATTGTCTTCAACCACTCAAAAGCTGCACGGCTCAAAGGTTGCATCTTCGAGTCAATCATATTTGTTGGCATTTGTTCATATCCGGCAGGAGGAGGAGTGCAACAAAAGTTCCATCCTTTGCTCAGGTTCAGAGCATATCTACAATCTCTCAAAGAAGTGTATTTCCACTTACTATGAGAGTAACTCCGCAAAAAGCTGCCGTCGACTGGTCCCATGCCGGGGTCCATCAAAGTAGGATGGTGAAGAAGCAACCACCCGAACAGATATGTATACGGCAATTCTAGCCGAGGGAATTCTTTTTCTCCTTTAGCATTCAACATCAGATCAACGTACAGACGAAGACTGGCATTCAACCTACAAGTCATCGCTGACAAAAGATCCATTTTGTAGCCGAAGACTAATCTAACGGCGGCAAAAAGAACACCGCGATGGAAGCGGTCTACGGCACTGGATCCCGGGACTACAAACCGACGGAGCCAATACGTCAGAAACCCTACTAATTGGGCTTCTTTTGATATAAATCTATACCCTACTCTCAAATAACTCTCGAGAGTATCTCCTTTCTTTAAAGGAGGACATTGATGATCATCCTTCATCTCTTCATCAAAATTGCCACTTTCTTCCATCAACTTCATCACTTCTGTGTTGCTCAATGGCTTAAAGAAGTCAGGATAGCATCTATCATGTTCCTTGGTCTTCGTTTCTTTAATGTGGTTAAGGAACAGATAAGGCAACCATTTTGAGGAATAGCAGGTATTTGATGTAGCACTTTTGTAAAACAGAGAACAGATTTTATAATGACATAGCAGTTCTTCAAAGACTGCTACCATGGTTGCATTCTCCTTTCTAGTTTGTCCAACTCATCATTAGTTGGGACAAATTTCTCATATGGGGCATTCTCCATCGGCAAGTAAGAGATGAACTTCATCTCATGAAGTGCAAACCCGATCTCTCCGCCGGGAGTCATGAAAGTCCCTGTTCTGTAATTGTATCTTTCTGCTAGAGCCAAGAACAAATGCGAGTTGGGTGCAAAACAATAGACAGTGGCATGCACTGCTTCGTACAAATTGATTTGCTGAAGTTTGTTTTCAAACTTGGTTAAAATCCAATTTGCTATGCAGTTCCACCTCTTAAAATCTGGATTCACCAGTCCAGTCAATCTGAGGTCCTGCTCTGGGTACTTCCCTTCGACCTTCGCAAACTCGTTCGCGAATATTGGAGTTCTGACGGGCAATAACAAGGAAGAATTCTCCGGCGGAATACAACCGGGTTTCAAACCTCTTAACAAGACACTGTATCGTTCTGAGGAGCTGTAGAACATGTCCTTCTTGTTCGGCCCCTTCTTCACAAAAATCTTTCCTGGACGGGCATCTTGGAAAGGTGTAAGGTTCCATTCCATCTTTCTCTGATAGCTCGCATGAGCATACCGGGATAAGGGGAGGCAGCGGAAAACATCTGGTATCGAGAATGTCCTATCCTCCTGATGGACAATCCTTTCTTCCATCCTTGGCCTCGGTTGAGAGCTTTTCTCAAAAGCATCGCCGAACAAGAATAATGGCTTCTTGTGAATGACAGCGTCTGCTGACTCCAGAGGTTGTCCATTCATCAAACATAGCAGAGTCTTATTATCTTGGGATATCAAAATAGCCTGACGGGAGGTTGGCAGATCATATTGAGGATAGTGCACATGAGATAGGTCCTCTTTGTATTTTGACTCTGAAAGGGTCCCTATAAAGTCCTCATATCCGGGATCTTCTCTAGTATTAACTGCATCAGACAGAGAAAACAAAAATTCAGTACAAGTCAAGTAAAAAAAAATTGTTATCAGACTGCGCAACATCACATTGCGCAATATCAGATTGCGCAATAATCTGATTGCGCAAACAAACAGTCATCAGTTTGCGCTGGCAGTCCCGCGCAAATCAGCAAATTGCGCTGACTTTTGCCAGCGCAGTTCAACCGATTGCGCAGAGAGTCATCCTTCATAAAAATGAAGAACGAACTGATTTGTG
Source organism: Iris pallida (assembly GCA_029216955.1). Taxonomy (NCBI): domain Eukaryota; kingdom Viridiplantae; phylum Streptophyta; class Magnoliopsida; order Asparagales; family Iridaceae; genus Iris; species Iris pallida. Next base: position 15,212,419 of record JANAVB010018599.1, read on the forward strand.
CAACCAGAACCCTAAAAAAGGTGGCGCAGTATGATCACATCTCTAAAAAGAGATGGATTCTGAAGGAAGTGAAATCAAAACTCTAAAAAGAGTTTTTGATTAGGTCATCTACCTAACAGCGCGGGATGAGCAGTTTCGTGACGAGAAGCACGTCGCGCAGCCCTAGCCAATGACTCGGCGGGGGCCTTGCCCTTAGCAGCGGCGGAGGATCGTCGGGGAGCCATCGAGATCGTCGGAGAAGAAAGGAAGAAAGAGCTCGAAATTTTTTCTCTCGAGTGCACGAAGAAAGAAAGTAAAGAACACTTCGAAGGAATTGAAGAGCTATTTATAGTTTTTTTCAAATCGAAACGGCCGCCTTAGATTGCGCCTAAAAATGTGGCTAATCCCTCAGATTGCGCAGACAGCTCACTACATGCGCAAATTGATTTCAATTTCAAAATTCAAAGTATTTCGAAATTTTGAATAAATTCAACTTTCGAAAACTTTAAAGGGGGTCTTGTAGGTCCTAAAAAATTAAGTTGCACACATCAACAAAGTCAGAAAATCAAGAAATACAACTTTCAGATGAACTGCGCAGACATCAGATTGCGCATCCTTCAGATTGCGCACGCTAGACTACGCACACTCCCAAGCGCGCAGGCTGACGTGGCAAAAATCATAATTACCTGACACAATCAAATCTTCCTGACAGCTGACAACACGAAGAACGAGGAGGCTGTTCGTTTATTGCGCCGTACAGCGCTCGAGAACGGTTGACAGCTGGCAGCGCAATCCATTCCTGCGCAGTCCAAGTCTGCGCAATCCAAAGCCAGCGCAATTCAGTGTGCGCGTTCTATCAACACAAATGACAAAATACACGTGACATTCATGCCATCGATTGCTCATTACGTGGCAACCGTCTATGCACGATCATGCGCATTTCAATCAAATGATGCCATGTGTCCAAGACAGTTGGTCCATGATCCAGCAACTGCCTGCGCAGTCCATTGTTGCGCAATCCAACTGCTGCGCAATCCATCATGCGCAGTCCAGAATAACTAAAAGTTAGTTATTTCCAGAACTCTATAAATAGAGTTTCAAGTCTCCATTCAAGGGGATCAGAGATCAGATCATAGAGAGATCAGACTTTAAAGTTCAGAGAGTCCAGGAGTTCTTGTCCAAGTGCTGCTGCATTCTTCCGAGGCTTTTGCCTTCAATTTCCGAGGCTTTTTGCCTTCAATCCCAGAGTTGTCTTCAACTTCAGAGGCTCCGTCTTCAGAGTTCACATCGTCCAAGGGATAAAACAATCGTCATCTAGATTGGATTCCTAAAGTTGTACCATTCCCAGAATTCAAATTGTAATCTTTTACAAAGTTTGTATCAATAAAGTTTCATACTTTTGTTTTTGCAAACAACTCGTGGTCCCGGAAATGTAACGCTGCAACTCTTTATTATCCACTGGAACTTTTCCAAAGAAACCCACTCGTGGTCCCGGACAAGGGTCCGTCTACCGCGGGCCATCCGGTGGAAGAAGCGATGGATCCTCTCGAACACCTGCTGTACCTGGCCAGTGTAAAACCAGAGGGGTCAGAACCCCTATTGCAAGTACCACAAAAGAAACCCACTTGTACAACTATATATACATGACTGTAAGCAAACCAGAGGGGTCAGAACCCCTATATGTAGTTGCACAAAGAAACCCACTTGTAAGGCAGAATAACTTTATCTCTACTACTATAATGCTAGAATTACCCTTGTCCAAAGCTGTGGTCACCTTCTCCCCCGATTTTTGGAGAACATGGGTTCAAGGTCTGCCCAAGTAAAACAGACCGGTTCCCATCTCTTCGGCGGCCGACCGATTTTTTGCGCTAGGCATCAAAGGCCGGTCCTGAACCACCTTGAGACTATCCCTGCCGATACAGTCCACGACGGCGTCGATGATCTTCAGATTCGCAGGATTTCCTGCCGCGTCGGTGACGTAGAATGTGTTGATTGCCATCTGCCCCTTGGTTCGAATCTCGGCTAGTGTTATGGACAACCCATACTCTCGAAAAGTTCTCGTGATGTCGGCAAGTAGCCCTTGTCGATCTATTGTGCATAGTTCCAATCTCAACGCCTGAAGAAGAAACACACAAAAAAGAGTAAATTAAACCCTCTGTGAATAATATTTTCATTTCTAAATCAAAATTGAACCAAAATATGTGAACTACCTCTGTTCTTCTTCGTTCGATTGCTGCTTATAGACATTGAATCACGTGTTGCCGCTCTGCTTCTAAACTGATTGGACTTCCGTTCAAATGCTGGATATATATAATTCCTGATGAAAAATAAACCAAATCAAAATGAGCAAATTGTTCCCAAATGAGCAACAATTGTTGGAATTGGGTGAGATAAAAAGTCCTAATTACCAGATGAACTCCATCGGAAACGGTGACTAAGGTGCCGTGGAAAACCACATACTCCATATCGATCAGAGTGCAGACGACATCAAAGAGTAGATTTGGCCGATCCCTGCACTGAACACGAACGACGTAGTATCCCCGCTCGGTCCAGTTCTGGACCGTAACCGAAGGCCGGGACGACGTTGTCGATGTGGACACCGACACTAACTCGTAGTCGCGGTCCGCGAACATCAGCTGGTGCAGCCTGCGATCGGCATGGCCGACCGCGGCAGTCGACACCGAAGTCATGACTTGAGGGGAGCGAAGACTTCGGTATCGACTGCCGCGGTCGGCCATACCGATCGCAGGCTGCACCAGCTGATGTTCGCGGACCGCGACTACGAGTTAGTGTCGATGTCCACGTCGACAACGTCGTCCCGGCCTTCGGTTACGGTCCAGAACTGGACCGAGCGGAGATACTCCGTCGTCCGTGTTCAGTGCAGGGATCGGCCAAAGCTACTCTTTGATGTCGTCTGCACTCTGACCGATATGGAGTATGTGGTTTTCCACGGCACCTTAGTCACCGTTTCCGATGGAGTTCATCTGGTAATTAGGACTTTTTATCTCACCCAATTCCAACAATTGTTGCTCATTTGGGAACAATTTGCTCATTTTGATTTGGTTTATTTTTCATCAGGAATTATATATCCAGCATTTGAACGGAAGTCCAATCAGTTTAGAAGCAGAGCGGCAACACGTGATTCAATGTCTACAAGCAGCAATCGAACGAAGAAGAACAGAGGTAGTTCACATATTTTGGTTCAATTTTGATTTAGAAATGAAAATATTATTCACAGAGGGTTTAATTTACTCTTTTTTGTGTGTTTCTTCTTCAGGCGTTGAGATTGGAACTATGCACAACAGACCGACAAGGGCTACTTGCCGACATCACGAGAACTTTTCGAGAGTATGGGTTGTCCATAACACTAGCCAAGATTCGAACCAAGGGGCAGATGGCAATCAACACGTTCTACGTCACCGACGCGGCAGGAAATCCTGCGAATCTGAAGATCATCGACGCCGTCGTGGACTGTATCGGCAGGGATAGTCTCAAGGTGGTTCAGGACCGACCTTTGATGCCTAGCGCAAAAAATCGGTCGGCCGCCGAAGAGATGGGAATCGGTCTGTTTTACTTGGGCAGACCTTGAACCCATGTTCTCCAAAAATCGGGGGAGAAGGTGACCACAGCTTTGGACAAGGGTAATTCTAGCATTATAGTATTAGAGATAAAGTTATTCTGCCCTACAAGTGGGTTTCTTTGTGCAACTACATATAGGGGTTCTGACCCCTCTGGTTTGCTTACAGTCATGTATATGTAGTTGTACAAGTGGGTTTCTTTTGTGGTACTTGCAATAGGGGTTCTGACCCCTCTGGTTTTGCACTGGCCAGGTACAGCAGGTGTTCCAGAGGATCCATCGCTTCTTCCACCGGATGGCCTGCGGTAGACGGACCCTTGTCCGGGACCACGAGTGGGTTTCTTTGGAAAAGTTCCAGTGGATAATAAAGAGTTACAGCGTTACATTTCCGGGACCACGAGTGGGTTTCTTTGCTTCCCTACTCGTACTTCCTTGTTCTTACCGGACCCCTCTGGTTTTTTACTCGTACTTCCTTGTTCAAAGTTTCAGCCAACACAGAAAAAATTCCAGATTTCAAGTTCACACTTTTCCTTCACATATTTTGTATAAAACATGTAAATAAATGCTACAAATGCATGATTCAAGTTATGGAGAGCAAGGTGTACTTGCCTAGTAGATGTGTAGGGCTCCAACACCAAAAACAAGAGCTAAACAAAATCAAACACAAGAAAGAGGAAGACCACCATGTTTAGCATCAAAATATCCTGTGTGGCGCTTGAGGTCGATAATGCCCAGTTTGATAGTAGGGGAGGCTACCGATTTCAAAGTCATGACTACTGCATAGCCACACAGGGCCTTAAGTGTATTGATAGGCTTAATGGAGTATCCCACTATATTGCACACACTTAAGGTCCTATTGACCACACTTAAGGATGTACTGAACACAGTCTCTCCGCTATAGTTATCAGAGAAGTATAAGATACAAGTATATGATCCTAAATCCTTGTCACACAGGGCCTTAAGTGCTAGAGGCCCTGTGTGACAAGGATTGAACAAACTTATTTACATCACAATTGCATGATCAAGCTATTGTTTGCTGTTGTGTCTTAGTGACAGTTAGACCCGACATGTTTGTATGTATATGTGTGTGCGTATAGAAGTTATGATACACAAAAGATGAATTCTACGAGTTCCTCAGGCACTTGAGAAGTACATGGTGGACCATGCAACAATCTATACCATTAATCATTATTTGAGGTATACTTCTTTTTTCAAGAAATTCTTAAAAGACAGAACTCTGTGAAATTCACTGTAGTACCATTTGCGGAACAGAGGATAAGGAGAACAAAGGTGTAGAGATAAAATGTCTAAGTCGTGCTCAGACTTCACACTCCAACCTTAGTCACAATTTGCAGCACACACTTCCTTATATACCGAGTATCACATGTATGCACAACATGCACACACGCACACACACACGTACCAAGGTTTGCAGGAAGGGTATCGGAATCGGTATCAGACCATTCCTATGAGTATCGGGATCGGTGGTATTGGCAGTATCGGAAGTTTAAGATCGGAGTATCGAAATTTTGGTATCGGAATAAATAACTATTAATACTTTAGAAAATATATTTTATACATATAGGAATAATTTTAAATATTTCCAGTGTTGTTTCTTAGTAGTTTTGAAATTGAATAAAATAGTAGTCACTATTGTCGATTGGTTTACATGTGATAGATAACTTTTCTTCTTTTACATGTCTTTATAATCTTACTATGCTTTTACACCCTTGCTAATCGGTCTTTTTCGTTCAATTTTCTTTACCGAATTGATCAAAATAGAGACCCCCAATGTTGGTATCGGTCAATATTGGGTATTGGTCGGTATCGGATTGGAACATGCCAAACCGTATCAAATCGGTATCAGCCAATACTACAAACTATGACACATACACACATACACACACACATATATAAAGAGGCTTTAAAACGGCTCAAAATGAGCAATCTAAGTCGTATCTATATAATTGCGTAATTAAGTAAATATAAAGAGGCTTCAAAACGGCTCAAATGAGCCATCTAAGCCGTATGCATATAATTGTATAATTGAAAAAAAAGAATAGAAATAAAATAAAACACACGAAAGAAGGAAAAAAAAAACTAAATTAGAGGAAAGAATTTGTTTTCACTTTTCTTCTTCAGAACCGAAAACCCTTACACCTCCAAAAGTCTTCTTCACAAAATCATAGCAAAAAAAGGTACCAATCATATTGCCTAAAACAAGAGATTTTTTTACGATAATTACCTGCGTAAAGAACACGTGACGTGCATATAACTAGTGTGTGTGTGTGTATATGTATATATATATTTATTTATTTATTTTGTGAGATGCCTGGCTTTACGTACGGGACTTTGTGCATGCTGCATTGCACACCTGTTGGGCCCACTGCCACCCCCCAACCCAACTCTCACCTATTAAATGGAAGGAATACTATGCCCCCGTGGCTCGATCCACTGATCTTCCGCCACCTAGCCGGGATCTTATACCTCTCCTCGATAACCACATGAGTCACTAGAGTTCGGTTATATATATATAAAGAAACCGACGCATCTTCGAGGGGCTTATCACCCCTCTTGTAGGCATCCTCCATAACATTGAGTTTGATGTAAAATATATAGAGAATTGATGAGTGGGACACCCACTCTGAGTGTATGATTGTATGATTATATGTTGAGTTGAAATAAAATTTACCCTTTTCCATATATATATATATATATATATATATATATATATATATATATATATAGAAAACAGTCAGATTTCATCATATCAAGGCATCCTCCGTACCTGGCAAAAGGTGAAGTCACTAGCGTCACCCATATTTCACCTTCTCAATGTAATAGCACCAAAAGGTTCCCTTCTTCTGAACTACATAAAATAATAAAATAAACAAAGCATGCTCATTAAACAAAGTTGAGATAAAACTTAAATGCTGGTACAGCCAAGGTGAATGTTCATATTTAATGATCAAAAGGATGGTAACAAGAATAGCAAAGGTGAAATTAGTACAAAATTTAAGAAGAATGGAAATTGTAAAACTACATATGACAGGGGCGGCCCTGATGTTTTTTGTGCCCGGGGCAAAAAAATAAAAAAAATCCCTTCCTAAATACTTGACTAGTTGACTCGGAAAGTCAAAAAATTTATAACAAAACAACTAAAATAATCAAATATTATAACAAAGTAAAACCATCTTGCAATAATTTGAAATAAGTACAAAATTAAGAAGAGAGCATTAAACTTTGTCTACTAACATTTCAAAATAAAAATCATCTATATTGATTGACAAAATTAAATCCAACATTATCCAAAACATAAATCTTGTCCAGCAGCTTCATCCCCAGCAACATATCAAAATTATCACAAATATTTTTTTGTTCAGAACTGGGATTGTCAGTACCATTCAACTCTCTTGGCGTTGTGATGTTGGTGCAAAACACAACTTCAACAAATCATGATCCTAAGATTCCTAACTGGGATTGTCAGTACCATTCAACTCTTCTACTCTACTGAGCAAATATTGTGATTTCACTACTACTAGGTTACCTATGTAGCCAAATGCAAAATTTTGTCAATAACAACAGTAATTAAAAAATTTATTTCTTATTGTAACAATACAACAAACAGTTAATAGACATTAGACATTAGCAACACATGAATAACTGATTGATACATTTTTGATATAAACAAATAATTTGAATAAATTAAACAAGAGAAAAAAAAAAGACCCTATCTAATTATCAAAATTTATTACCTCCTTAAAGAGTTGGAAATTAGTTGTCAAATCTTCCGACAAATCATCCGACTCAACATCGCTATTGCAAATGTCTACTTCGATTATCTCTGTGACAAAACCTAAAATTTTCTCTCCTCTCTCATATAGAACTGTACTTGTAGAGTTGTAGATCGGAAGAGAGAAATGAGGTGAGAATGGATTCATCAATCAATAAATAGAGAAAATATGGTATTGTAGAATTTATTTTTTTCGAGAAAAGAAGAGACTTTACCTGACTTAATGATTTATTGAGAAGTGGAGAGAAGTAGAAATTGGGGAAGACGAAGAATCTGCTCGGTTGTTCCTCAAACCGATTTTTTTTTTTCCATGAAAACTTAATATTGCCAAAACCGAACCATCAGCCATTCTTTGGGCCGTTGCCCGTTGGCTTGGCTGTAACAATAGTTTAATTTTTTTGGGCCCCATATAGCCTTTGAGTCCTGAACTAAATATGAACTAGTTGTTAATATAAAAAATATAAAAAAAATTGTGCCCCTATAATTTTGGGGCCCTGGGCCATCGTCCAGCCTGCACGGGCCCAGGACCGCCCCTGCATATCGACCTAAAGAACTGATGTGTCCGTGCCAGTGTCTGTGTCAGATTCAAATTAGACATGAATTGTCACGATGTGCCCCAGTGTCAGGTGTGGGTATGTGTTGTGCCTAATACATGTACGACACGACACGGGAGGGGCACGGGCACCGACTTCTTTTTGCAGTGTCCGTGTGTTTCCTAGCAGATCATCACAACTAAAAAAAGACGAGAGGACCTAGTACCAGAATCTTAACGGATTGGAAATGGAAGGGAAAAAATCTCTGTTCTGGATTTGGAGAACGGACGAAGTTGTTGGAGAGACGGAGGAAGGGAAGGGAGGGGAAATTAGGCAGCCTTTCTGGACCAGGAAATGGAGGGATTTGGAATGGACCAGTCAGTCCGGGTCCAGGGTCCATTTCTTACCCGATTTTTCTTTTTCTTTTTTTATTTGACGTGCCGGACGTCACCTTGGTGACTTTTTTGTATACACTGCCGTGAATGGATTTTTGGCCCAATGTCCCTCAACTAAGTCAACTTCGACCATAAGATATGGTTTAGTTCGCGAAATTATAAAATTGAAAAGAAAAAAATTGTATATTTGGATGTCAAAGAAATTAAACAGAAAAAAATTCCAATGGAAATTTTTTTTTTAAATGATTTCATCCATCCATGTAAGGATTCACTTTCTCTTACAATTTCTCTGTTATTTCCAAACACGAAAAAAAATCGATGTGAATTGTAATTTTTTCAAGGAAAAGAAAACAAGAAGGAAATGACTTCTTTTTTTTTTTTTTTGCGAACCAAATGATGCCTAGATGGAAGAAATAATACGCTCCCGTGGCTCAATCCATTGATCTTCCATTACCCAATCAGAATTATGTCTATTCTCGCTGACTACAAGGATCACTCAGATTCGACACCCGACTTCTCTTATTCCTTTTATCTCTCTTTAGTGTGTAAGATTATAAATTAATTCATGTATATTCTAATGGAACGTAGGATAATTATCCATAAGAACTAGTAGAATTTTTGGAACTCCACAAATGGTGTACGGAATAAAAAGAATTAGATTGCCTCCATATATAACAAAGGGTTGTCCTTGCCCTTTTTTTTGAATGCCACATCCTATTTGAAATCTTACGACGTGTGTGCATGTACCAAATCATAGCTGATAATAAAATTTAAGTTTTAGAAAAGTAATGGCAAGCATCAACGGTTAGGCGGTGCTCTTATGTTTTATCAAGAGGCAACGTAAGCCTTTCTTAAGTCAAGTTGAAGTTCTATCAACGTAGGCCTATTTTTACGATTCAATTCGTTTTTAATTTAATTTATTTGATTTTATGGATTTAAAATGAATAAAAAAATAAAAGTTCATAAAATTAGTATTATAAATGGAAAGTGTAACATGCTAGCTCGACTCAACTCGGACTAGATAAAAGTATTATAAATGGTGTTTTATCCTATATCTAGTACCGATACAGTATTCCGTACTTATATTGCGAGTGTCTATATCTAGTATTGGACCCATGTATCTTACTATTAATTTTATACTTGAGTATCGAGAGTCATCCTAACGGATCTCCCGTAATGTAACTGTCGAATTTAAAATTGATTAACTAACTTACGCAACTTGTTTAGATTTCAAATTTCGGTAAAAATAATTATATGAGAGACTACCCTAGACCTCTAGCTAGGCCCTGGTCATTGTCATGGACTAGTATTAGGACACGTGCATAGATTGGATATCCTAACCCCCCCCCCCCCCCCCCCCCCACACACACACCCACACCCACACGCACACAAAATGAAAATTTTCTATATAGACAATATATCTGGTATTATAGTAACTGTTATACCGTCTGTAAGTTGTTGAGCTGTAATCACCCTAATTTAGATTTAAATTATTAAAATATTAATATAATATATATATATATATATATATATATATATATATATATATATATATATATATATATATATAGTTAAAAATATATATATTGTATGCGTACATATTTATATGTATATATTCATGTATATGAATATAAGTAAGTGTAGCAAATATTCTATTCAAATAATATAATAAAGATTTAAGATATATTGAATATTTAAACATTTTTATTTGAACAAATCCTAAGAAATAATAGATAAACCCTTATCATATATATATATATATATATATATATATATATATATATATATATATATATATATATATATATATATATATATATATATATATATATATATATATATATAAGTTCATAAATCACTTATCCTTCCCCTCTTAAAAATCATGCACCCCTTCCCTTTCCCATCCAAAAATCATTCCCAAATTCGCCACAAAAATCAACCTCATTTTTCAGCTATAAAAACTATGAATGGCCATGTCTCATAACTTCGTTTATCTCCAATTTTTCCTCTTGGAATTATATTGAAGTAGCTTTAATATTCGAAACATATTTTTTGTAAGCCTATTTGAGTGTCTGTTGTCCAAAATATGATAATGTTTCGCTATTTTCGAGATTTCGGAGATTCCAAACTCGTTCGAGCAATCTGTTTGATGTTCCAAAAAACTGACCTAGAGATTTATGATATTTAAAAAAAAATTAGAATTAAATAAATTATTTTGATATTTTGTTTATTCAATAAATTTTCTATATGACTAATAGACAATCGTAATTATAATCTATAAACTGTAAATTTAATATCTTCTAACCGAGTCAAGATTCGTTCAAATCGTCGATTGTAATGTTCTTATAGCATTAAAAGCTACATGTTTATTTACTCAAATTTTGGTTCTTTATTGGTTGACTTTTTGGTCAATAGAACTCTTCAATTTGTGTGCTATGAATCCCAAATTTTTGGAAACTTATTTTTTTAGGAATAGCTTGTCATGCCCCAGTCCAAAAATATGTATGACCAGGATACGTGACAATGGCCGGGTATGTATCAAGTGGACGCTAGCCCAACTTACATACGTATAAGCTATTTAGTTGGGTTAACTATCTACACAATTCAATAAATATCTTTATATCTCCAATAATACACGATACCAGAATAGACAACATATATCATGGTGTGTATCCCATGCTACACTTGTCCGAATAGAATCGAAAAAAATAACATGAGTCTACAAACACTTGGTTAACTAGCAAAATATCTCATGATAAGAAATATAAAGCACGATAGAATAAAAAAATAGTACCATTAACGATAGTTGAATCCCACAGACGCGATCATACCATCCATGTCATGTAAACACAATCATAACCAACCATCCATTTATCTATTCTCTAAGTGCTCAACAATAACTTGGAGAGACCACTAGGACCTCAGAGGGACGTAAGATACATAATAATATGCTATATGAACTGTTATAGTAAATTAATTAATATACAAAGGACTGGCATAGTAACAAATATGTAAGGGGTGTTCTAACCATCTAATGTGTAATTTAAAAGACATCTCGATGTATGGTGTCACTCCCCGTTTCTAACGTACGTATTTTCCTACACGGATCCTGTTGGTGTTTTTGCCTTTGGACTAGAAAAGATAGTCCCACATCGGCTACACCAAATGGTGAGTATCTCAATATAATGCATTGCTTGTGTTGAGGTGTGCACATGAGGTGTAGTGGGGCACAAGTTTGTGCCATGTGGAAGTATTTTCCTAGAAGGAAAAAGGATTAAATCCAACAAGGATGCAAGTTAATTTTTGTTGTGCGGACTCGGACTCGGACGCGGACTCCAAGATGTCTCGTGCATGCACGGGAGGGTTCGGGGGGTAGGCGTGGACTGGCACACTTCTATGCTGATTGTGGGATGATCTAAAATATCAAACTCTATTTTTGAGTATTGGTATTTTAGTCCCACATCGGATAGGAGAAGAGGTGAAGTCTCAACTCCACTCTATAAATAGAGCCCCTTGGCCTCCTTTGAAAGATGCACCAAGAAGAGAGTTGAGGGAGTCTGTTAAGTCCAGGAAGCCCGTTCAAGTCTCAAATATTGACTTACGAGCGTTCCAGAAGTTCTCCTGAACTTGCTGGTTCCTGGGAGCTTATCCGTACTGCGGGTATAGCTTTGAGCGCCGGTGTTCAACACCCCAGCGAGATCCGCTCTTCTTCTTCCTTCCTCTTTCTGTTGCCTTCGAGAATCTGAGACTCAACTGTTGTTGATCATCTCTTGTTGCCTTCGAGAAACCGCTATTACAAACGCGATTCGATTTTTTTTAATCGTTTAGGCTACGCAATCAGCATTATTTGCATCTCTTTTTTAGGGATTGCAACTGCATTATTTGCATCTCTTTTTTAGGGATTGCAACTGCATTCTTTGCATCTCTTCTTAGGGATTGCAACTGAGTTTTTCCATCGATTGTTTGCAAATAGACCAACAATCTCAAAGCTATACGATTCGATGGAAAACACTCGTGCTTCGCTTGTCGATACCGGCTTTAACAAGTTGGAGAAATTCGACGGCGAACACTTCCAGATCTGGAAGCGAAAGGTGACTCTGAACCTTCAACTCGTGGATGTTGATCACGTGTTGGATGAGGAAGAACCAATCGTTCCAGCAACAGGATCTGCTGCTGTTCTGGCCGCTGCTACGAGCAAGCAGACGAAGTGGAAAAAGGATAACAGCATATGCAGGCTGCTGATCCTGAATTCCATGGAAGACTCTCTGGCCGAGTCCTACACAAAGAGGACTTCTGCCAAAGAGATCTGGGAGTCCGTGGGGAAGCTGTATGACGACGACGAGGCCCGGTCGAAGATGTTCATGGTTGAAAAATACCACAAATGGGTCTTTGAAGACGAGAAGACCATGCTGTCCCAAGTGAAAGAGTTCCTGAAGCTGCGCCAGAAACTGGAGGACGATAGCATGCCCCTCGTCGACAAGTTCGTCGTTGGAGGGATCGTGGCAAAACTTCCTCCAGGATGGAGCAACATCTATGCAAGGATGCATAGGAAGAAGATGGAGATTAGCCTGGATAATCTCCTCAGCGAGATTCATGTTGAGGACGAGATGCGCTCTCAACAGAAGTTGGACACCCTGTCCAAGCAACTAGCAACGGCGAATCTGGTTCAAGCCACCAGAGAGAACAAAGGGAAGTAGGCGGCTTCTCACCACAAGAAGAAGGACTTCTCGAATCTGAAAGTGAAGGGTCCAGGATTCAAGCAACAGAAGTCCAAGTCCCATGTGACTTGCTTCAACTGTGGCAAGAAGGGTCACTATAAAAGTGAATGCAAGTCCAAGCCCAAAGAGCAAGGTGAGCCTAACAAGGTTTCTTTGGTTACTAATCAGGTTGCCATGATAGCACAGGTTGCAACTGTGGGGGCAGACTTGGACTGGTGGATAGACACTGGCGCGACATGTCATGTCTGTTCAGACAAGGACTGGTTCGTCTCCTATGAGCCTACTTCCGAGAAAGTCATGATGGCGAACCAGGCACAAGCTGAAGTACTGGGGATCGGGACGGTGGAGCTGAAGCTTACATCAGGGAACATTCTGACGCTTCAAGGTGTGAAGCATGTTCCTGCAATCGCAAAGAACCTGATCTCTGGGAGCCTGCTCTGCAACGCAGGCTTGAGGATGGACATCAATGCTGGCCAAATGGTGATGTCCAAGAAGGGTACTTTCTTCGGGAAAGCTTTTCAGACTGAAGGAATGTACAAAATTCAGCTTGTTGTAACCCAGCATAATAATGTCAATGCTATCACTAGTTTGAATTACTCTCTTGAGTTGTGGCATAATAGACTAGGACATGTTCATTGTAAGCGAATAAACAAAATGTCTAGTCTAGGACTTATCTCCAAGTGTGGGGGTAAGGTAGAGAAATGTGAGATATGTGCTCAGGCGAAGATCACTAGGAAACCCTTCCACAGGGTCCATCGAAGCACAGATCTTCTGGAGTTGGTTCACTCAGATATCTGTGACTTCAAACAATTCTCTACAAAGGTCGGGATGAAGTATTTCATTACTTTCATCGATGACTTCTCCAAGTATGCCTTCGTCTATTTACTCAAATCTAAAGACGAAGCATTCGAGAAGTTCAAGGAGTTCAGGGCCGAGGCTGAACGGCAAACTGGACAACAACTCAAGAGGCTGAGGAGTGATCGAGGTGGGGAATATAGGTCTCATGAATTTTCATCATTCTGCAAAGAACATGGAATCATCAACGAGACGACGGCTCCGTATTCTCCACAATCCAACGGAGTAGCAGAAAGGAAGAACAGAACGTTGACAGAGATGATGAATTCTATGCTGTTGACTGCGGGTCTCCCAAAGTGCTATTGGGGAGAAGCTGCATTAACGGCCACTTTCATTCTGAACAGAGTGCCGTATGCAACTTTCGACATAACTCCTCATGAACTCTGGTTCAAAGTCAGACCCAACCTGAATGTCATTCGAGTGTGGGGGTGCCTGGCTTATGTGAAGATCCCGGATCTAAAGATTCAGAAGCTGGGGACAAGGACTACTAAGGCGATCTTCCTGGGGTATGCCGAGAAGAGTGATGCTCGGAGATTCCTTGATATCGAGTCAAATCATATCATCGAATCTCGCGATGCTGAATATTTTGAAGAAAAGTTTGCAAGGCACAAGAACATTGTTCTCACGGACATTCCGGAGAATAATGAGGGTGTGGAGCAGACAGAGATCTTTATCGAACCAGTAGTCCAAGATGGAGTTGTTGTCGAGGAGACACCAGCTGAACCAGAACTCGCTGAGCCGTCAACTAAGCGAGCGAGGAGGCCGAAAGACTTCGGAGATGACTTCGTCACCTATCATGTGGAAGCAGATCCGCTTACCTATGATGAGGCGATGAAGATCAGAGATGCTATATTCTGGAAGGAGGCGATTGACAACGAGATTGACTCAATCACCTCCAATAACACATGGGTATTGGTCGACCTACCAGAAGGAGCAAGACCCATCGGATGCAAATGGATCTTCAAGAAGAAGATGAGAGCAGATGGAACCATTGACAAGTTCAAGGCCAGGCTAGTGGCCAAGGGGTTTGCTCAGAAGCAGGGGATCGACTACTTTGACACTTATGCTCCAGTAGCTCGGATGACATCTATCAGATTGTTAATTGCTTTAGCAGCAATACACAAGCTGGTGATACATCAGATGGATGTGAAAATGACATTCCTTAATGGCGAGCTGACCGAAGAGATCTACATGCAACAACCAGAAGGTTTTGTCGTCAGAGGTCTGGAAGACAAAGTCTGCAAGTTGATGAAGTCTCTGTATGGTTTGAAGCAAGCTCCCAAAATGTGGCATGAGAAGTTTGACAAGGTGATAAGGTCAAATGGCTACAGGGTCAGTGAAACAGACAAGTGTGTCTATACGAAGTTTGCTGACGGAAGAGGAGTAATCGTTTGTCTATACGTGGACGACATGCTAATCCTAGGTACGGATTTAAGCTGCGTCACAGAGACAAAGAAATTCCTCTCGACCAAGTTCAGTATAAAGGACTTGGGGGATGCCGACGTAATCTTCGGGCTCAAGATCATCCGGACAGGCACTGGAATAGCGCTATCACAGTCTCATTACATTGAGAAGATGCTCTCTCGCTACGGGTATCAAGATCTTCCTATTATTGATACACCGTACATGAGTGATATGAAACTGGAGCCAAATTCGAAGGAGAGCGTCAGGCAGTTGGAGTACGCTAGCGTCATCGGAAGTTTGATGTACGCTACTACTGCCACAAGGCCTGACATAGCCTTTGCAGTGGGAATGTTGAGTCGATTTACGAGCAATCCAGGCGTAAAGCATTGGAAAGCTGTGAAGCGTGTTATGAGATATCTCAAGAAGACTCAGACATATGCACTATACTACAGCGGAGATCCGTCAGTAGTGGAAGGCTTCAGTGATGCTAGCTGGTGTTCAGAGGTGGAGAGCGAATATTCCACAGGTGGATATGTGTTCACCATGGGTGGAGCTGCTATATCGTGGAAGTCGAAGAAGCAGACTATGTTATCTCGCTCCTCCATGGAATCTAAATTCTTTGCATTGGACGCTGCAGCAGATGAAGCAGAGTGGCTTCGGGAGCTCATGTATGACCTTCCAATGGTTGGGGCTCAGATACCGGCGATTCCGATATACTGTGACAACCAGGCGGCAGCAGCAGTGGCATCAAATGAACTCTTCAACGGGAAGAAGAGGACTGTGCGGTTGAAGCACAGAGCAGTGAACGATCTCATAAAAAGGGGCGTCATTGCAGTGATCGATGTTCGGAGTCAGGAAAACCTGGCGGATCCGTTCACGAAGGGTCTCAAGCGTCAGCTGGTCGAGGACACAGCAAGGAAGATGGGCTTGAAGGCATTCTAATATTGTGTCATTATAATCCTATCAATAAATTTTATGTTATTGGTTCAAAGAGAAATCTACCAGATATCTAATTTTTTGATTCAACGGAGGACTATTGACTGGAAAAATATTAGTTAACAGTGGGCACTTGTTCTGCGGAACATGTAAGGGTTTCGGACCCAGAACCACTGTTGTCTACTATGAATTTTCTACGGAAAATTGATCCTGTGAGAAGGATGGCATAATGCCTTAATGAGTTCTCAGACTGAGTGAAGGTCTGTTATGCTTTACAGGAAGCATGGTGGCGCAACAACCACAAAGGAGTGTTACAACTCCATGCTACAGTGGGGTGACTCCACCATGAGGTTTCCAGGTAGGGGTAATGCCTCGGCTTTGTTAGCCAAGTTACAGGCGGCGTAGCACCGCATATAGGCAGGTAGCCTAATGTTGCATAATCGTAATAAAGAGATGTAGGCAGCACTACAAAGAGGCCGGTGTCCTCATGTTACAGTGGCATGACACCACGATGAGGTACCCAGGTAGGGGTAAAGCCTCGGCTTTGCAAGCCATGTCATAGTGGCGTAACACCACAAGGGAGCGCAAGGCTTCATGCTGGGTAGTTTGGCACTACAAAGAGGCTTGAGACCTCATGCTACAGTAGTATGACACTACGATGAGGTTCCCAGGTAGGGGTAATGCCTTGGCTTTGTCAGCCATGTCATAGCGGCGTAGCACCGCAAAGAAGCGCAATGCTTCATGCCAATGACTCTTTATATAGAACTCACCTATAGTGTATGGACAGAGATATCAGGCCGTCTCTTGAGGGTAAACTTGTAGACGCCCAAAAATTATACACTGAAACCAGGCTGGCACAAGGCCTTCAATGTGCAGCCAGAAGCACAGTTGATGTCACTATGTGAGTAGGAAGAATTGCAGTTATGGTGCAGAATTCAAGGCTTAGTCCATTCTTGTATCATGCTGTTATTTAACCTATGCGGGAAGATTCAAGTCGTAGCGACATCTCTCCTAATGCATGATGGACAATCACTGTGGGGAACGCTCAACCCATATATTGAGATATGTGGGGGATTGTTGGTGTTTTTGCCTTTGGACTAGAAAAGATAGTCCCACATCGGCTACACCAAATGGTGAGTATCTCAATATAATGCATTGCTTGTGTTGAGGTGTGCACATGAGGTGTAGTGGGGCACAAGTTTGTGCCATGTGGAAGTATTTTCCTAGAAGGAAAAAGGATTAAATCCAACAAGGATGCAAGTTAATTTTTGTTGTGCGGACTCGGACTCGGACGCGGACTCCAAGATGTCTCGTGCATGCACGGGAGGGTTCGGGGGGTAGGCGTGGACTGGCACACTTCTATGCTGATTGTGGGATGATCTAAAATATCAAACTCTATTTTTGAGTATTGGTATTTTAGTCCCACATCGGATAGGAGAAGAGGTGAAGTCTCAACTCCACTCTATAAATAGAGCCCCTTGGCCTCCTTTGAAAGATGCACCAAGAAGAGAGTTGAGGGAGTCTGTTAAGTCCAGGAAGCCCGTTCAAGTCTCAAATATTGACTTACGAGCGTTCCAGAAGTTCTCCTGAACTTGCTGGTTCCTGGGAGCTTATCCGTACTGCGGGTATAGCTTTGAGCGCCGGTGTTCAACACCCCAGCGAGATCCGCTCTTCTTCTTCCTTCCTCTTTCTGTTGCCTTCGAGAATCTGAGACTCAACTGTTGTTGATCATCTCTTGTTGCCTTCGAGAAACCGCTATTGCAAACGCGATTCGATTTTTTTAATCGTTTAGGCTACGCAATCAGCATTATTTGCATCTCTTTTTTAGGGATTGCAACTGCATTATTTGCATCTCTTTTTTAGGGATTGCAACTGCATTCTTTGCATCTCTTCTTAGGGATTGCAACTGAGTTTTTCCATCGATTGTTTGCAAATAGACCAACAGATCCTAAATATGACATATGGTATCTGTAGCATGAACACCTTAACCATGTATTTATACCTGATCATAGCATGGAACAATTAGTCGCGTAGTAGTGTGCCATACCTTGTCCTTGTCTGGTTGTAGGTGTGATTTACTGCCTTGATGATGAGATAACTGGACCGTGTTGAGATCCGACTTATTCTTATAATATACCATGACATGAAGGATAGACTAGTATGATTAGTGTTAGGGTTTAGTGAGACCACCCCCACCTCTATATAAATAATCTCTTCCATTTTCTCCCTCCTCACTCACTCTCTCATTTACTCCTTCCAACCAACCCATAGACAAGTACATCTTGCACTAATGGAGAGACCACTTGCCATTTAGTTTTCTTTAACTTTTTATATTTTATTAGTCTATATTATGTATCTAAACCTTCTCTACATGTTTAGTTCTTGGAGTTTTCAGATTTGATGGCTAGATTAGTGTAGATCTAAATTTGATAGTTAGAGTTTTTGGTGGAAATGATGTCCTAAAAGTGCTTATCTTTGAAAACTAGTTATTCCATGTGGTAGAAAATTTAATTTTATGCAGTTTTAGCTTTTATTTCATCATATTTTGAGTCCTAGAACACAAGTTATGGCCATTGGAAGTTTTCAGAACTTCGATGGCCGACTTGCTGTTTGGAGATGACGACCCTCTATGCGCCCAATAGGCCATGTGGCAAAAATGCCAAGTAGCCATGAAACTGGCCGCATGAACCCTATCAACATGTGCAGAAAGCGCATGCTAGACTGCTATGCGTCTTGACTGCTATATGTCTATGACTGCTATGTGTCTATGACTGTTATGCATCTATGACTGCTATGCGCCTGCTAATGGCTGGGTATCTAGCTATATCTTGCGCTTGCTTTTCGACCTAACCTGACCAACCTATACGCCTGCATTCTTATGCGCCCATGTGATCTTATGCGCACAAGTGACCTAAGTGCCAAGAGATTTCTATGCACCTACTTGGCTTGACCATGTTCCTGACATGATTACCTATATAAGTGTTGTCATATTCTATTTGTGTACTGAGGTACAATTCTATGTGTACAATATGGTGCTATTTTATGTGCTAAGCGATCCTACGTATTAAATGATAGTACATTCATGTTCTTAGCACAGTCTTGGTAATCATTCAGTAATATTGGCATGGTGCGATGATTATTTGATTGACGCATTACACTAAGGATGGATCCATATCTTGAACTCTTTGAGCCGATGTGGATTCATACTTAAGGTACTCATACCAGGGTACGATATCTAGGAGGATGACCATATGACCACGGTATGTGATTCCAAAACCAACTTAGGGTTTAACTAAGTAACTTAAATTGATAGAAGCATTGGGTGGGAATGGAATCCCGAGGTCGTGCTATACTAGCCACCTTCTAGACATCAGTCATGGCGTACAGGCTGGCCGTCACGGATATGGTTTAACATCTTCCATTTGGGGATGGATATATCCGACTACTATGTGCTATGTGTTATATATTCTACGCAGTGGCCTTGTAAGGGACCGATGTGTATACTATGTGCTACATGTTTTTAGTGGACCAGTTAGCCCTGTTAGCCCTGTTGGGACTGACACGACATGAGGATTCCTATATATAAGTATTACTGGGATAACCCAGACCAAATATAGAAAGCCGTAGGGATGATTGGCCGCTTGTAAATTGACTTGCTTGTGATATATTTCTTCTGTTAGTAATCGAGGAACATGGACTGTCATGGTACGTGGTCCAACCCGTGTCCTTGTTTGGTGTAAAACCCCTAAATTTTTACTAGGATTTTAAAATTTTATTTGGTATTGATTTTTGTTTTCGAATTTGAACGTCGCGCGCAAAATTTTATTTTTATAATTGCTCATCGAGTACAAATATGGGCGAGGTACATAATTTGAAAATGCTTTATTTATGGATTTTAGAAAACATACAGTTCATTTCAATATTAGTATAGTAAATATTTTATTTTGAAATAGAAATTTTTGTCGCACTAGTGACAATTTTTATTTAATTATACCGATTAAAAAATAATATATACATAGATATTTTTACTAGTTGAATACGAAGCACGAAATTTGATTCGTGTAAACGATTTAAATTTTCAAATTTTATTTATATAAATATTTTGAAATTTTGAAGTTATATTTATCTTAATTTAAATAAAAGAAAAGGGTATGTTGTAATTATTTCCTATTTAAATAATTATTATAATTTTAGAAAGATATTTCAAGTTTCATGGTGGTAATTTAAATTGTGATTAGGCTTTATTGCTTTAATTTAAGTAGTTACTTTAAAACATATGATATATCTATATTTAAGTTAGATTGAACTTAATTAGATTTTAAATTAAATTTAGATTGAGATTTGATGGAATTTTACAATGAAGTTATCTAATGGAGATTTAAATAAATCGCAGTCCTTATCTATCTAAGCTACCTCCACCCTATATAAAGGGAGGCTTCCCTTTGTATATCACACAAATTCTTCAAACACCATAGCCAATCAAGTGCATCGTGTCTGTGTATGTGCCCATCCGTTTTTTCTTCCACTATTTTTTTTTGTACATCTACGAATTCTTCCTCGTGTCCACATACCGGACATGGCCTCGACCCATAGCCCATGTCTCGCAGGACAGATTTTCCTCGTACGCCGACCATCCCGATACGACACCTAAAAACTCTAAGTTATGCCCCATTTTCCGCCAACACCATCACCATCGGTGTGCCCCCATCCGAACCCCAAACCACCAAGCGCCACCACCATAGTCGCCTTAAAATCTGGCCAGCCACCCCACCAAATGTGGTCACCGCCAGTCCCAGTTCCCCAAACAACCACCACCATCGACAACACCACCAACCACCACCACACATACCCACCGCCAACAAAACCAAATAAATCTACTACGACTCACCTCCGCCGCGCTCGGCAACCGCCGGAGTTGACCTCAGCTACAGTCTTCCCCCATATGGGTGACCTCCTCCGCCGCGACCGATCCACCACGACCCACTTGTTCCCCGCCGGCGCCGCCTGGCTGTGCGCCCAGCCTCTACCTCACTCCTGCGCCGCCCTAAGCTCGGCAGCACCGACGATCCATTGCCACGCACGCAGCGAGCATCTCTCCGCCCAGTAGAGTCCTATGAGCCGCATCCCCTCCGTCCGGCGAGCGCGCCGCCCCATGACAACCCACCTCCACTTTCCAATCAACCACCCCTCTCTCCTCTGTCGAACAGGCGCCAGCCCTTGCCGCCGTCGAACCCGTGCACCGCCCGATCAAACGACCTCCGTACCGCGCTCGAGCGTCCTCCGTCGAGCGCTTCTCTGTGCACCGCCCGCCGTTGACCCACGTGTCGTCGACCAGCGTCTCGTTGGTGATCCGCTAGCCGAGCCACCCCAGGTGAGCCACCCCTACTTTCCTCTCCTCCTCTTGCTCACTCTCTCCCACTCCTCTCCTTCTTCCCTCTCTGCCTCAATTTCTTCTCCATCTTTCTTTCTCTCTCCTTCTTCTTTAGTTTCTTTTTTTCCTTTTTATTTATTTTTTTACTGATGTGTGTGCTCTCCTTCGAGAGGAGCGCATACAGCTGTACATTTGCTTTATCTATTTTTTATTTTATTATTATTATTATTATTATTATTATTATTATTATTATTATTATTATTTCTCTGTTATTATCATTATTATTACTATTATCATTATTTTATTGTTTGTTAATAATATGATTTGTATTTGTACAAATATTCTATAGCTAAATTCAAAGTTAAGTTTTTAACACTAAAATATCCTTCTCGATTTATATATGTAGTTTTGGTCTAAAGGATTTAGCATTTTTAAATATTTATCTAGGATATATTCTAATTAATGAAATATAGTTTCTACCAAAAATCATGTTTTACAACCTTAGAGTTATCCTAAAAATGACTTTTGTCTTTTTGAGTATTTATTTTGAAAACACATTTTGACAAATAAATTATGTTTTCAAGTATTATAAAATAATTTTCAAAAATCGTGTATATATTTATTGTTATCCATTTTTTCTCCTTTCTATGACCAACCCTATTATTCCTATTCTCTTTCCAATTTCGTAACTCCTTATGTCACCCTAACTAATTTGACTGTTCTTGACCCGATAGAACAGTCCACGCTATCGTTGGAGACCGACTTAAGTAGTTGTAACATCCAAAGACGATCTTGTGCCACCTTTATTGTACCACACCATACAGCTCACCAGGCGACCCATCAAGCAAGTATACCTTGCTATATTTATTCCTATTATTTATTTTTCGTATTATTTACTTTGTTTCATATTTGTTAGTTTTATTTGTTATAAACTACGCGTCTAAGCCACACCTGGGTGCAAGCGACTCTATTAGTCGTTACTTTATTTTATGCATGTTGACTTAGTTTTAGCGGACTACCTTCTTGATGTGGGATATCCTTATATCTCCTTGGGCTATGACACTCATACTACACGGTTTGAGACATTTTGCTAGCGGCACGACTTATTGACTGGCCATCTCTATTGTCATGTGACGGATAGATCGTAACTGCTTCGATTAAGGTATAGAGACTCGAGCAGTTACAAAACTGGGCAGGTCATGGACATGACTTGGTCAGTGTGGGAAATATTGGGGGAGGACAGTTGCTAGTGCGTATGGGAAGCCAAACAGGTAAACCATAGTTTTTGAAAGAAACTATGGCGATATATATTTGCAGATACCCTCTGACGTTTTGGACGTTACGGACGGATACAGATGACTGGATGCCAGTCACGTACATGTAGCCTAAATCCCACCCATGCGCATGAAAGTTGTCCTCTAAATTGCACAATAGATGGTTAGCATTCATTTTTACATATTGGTGTCTAGGAGAGTCTTGCATATTATTATTATTTTGACAGTTCATATTAGCTTGTTCTTCCTGTATCTTGTTACGTCCCTCTGAGGACCTGGTTATTCCCCAGGTGTGTGTTCATATCTTCCGCGGGTATCCTAGCCGGGATCGTGGTCTTCTCTATTTATTCGATGATGACGTGACTTGGTTCCTCCTTGCTACTTCCACTTAGCCCTTTTATATATCTTGTACTTCTTTCTTTTTTTGGTTTGTAGTGGATGCGTCTCCATCCAACATATTATACTAACACAATTCATTATATGATATCTTTTATTTCCTTATTTTGTGGATAAGATTAGTTAGTTGTGGTTTACTGTATTTTACAGCTTATGTATACATACAAGGCCCATGTACTTCGTAGGTATACAGCTGGCATGTTTACATACTTGGTCCTACATATTTTGGGACTGGGACGTTACACATTTTTGTGGTGGCCCATGCAGGTCAAGATAAATTGTTTGGCTACTTTACCGTACCAAGCAAACCTGCGTATAAGATTAGAGTATAGGATCTCATCCACATACTTGACCTCTTTCCTCGATTTTGTTTTCAAACTACCGCTTGACTCATCGATTTGCATCTTGCTTGATTCCTTCTATCATTATTCTTATATTCCCTTCGTGCTTGCTAGAGGTTAGGAAGGTGACCCCTACTTGATAGACATGTTACATTTGTCCCAAAATATCCTTAGTTTAACTCTTGTAAGTTGGATAAAATGCCTTACGACCTAACCATCCTTATGACCTTAACCAAGTCTTAGACAAGTAGACCGTAGGATAACCATATAGGTACCTGGATTCTTAAGA
Source organism: Iris pallida (assembly GCA_029216955.1). NCBI lineage: Eukaryota > Viridiplantae > Streptophyta > Magnoliopsida > Asparagales > Iridaceae > Iris > Iris pallida. Next base: position 15,236,280 of record JANAVB010018599.1, read on the forward strand.
AGTTCGAACTAAATTACTATCTTTCCCTCATAATCTCACGTGCCTATAATTTTACCAACTTGACTAAATTTTGCTACTATAGCCTAGTTTTGCAAGTTTAACCGTTATCAAACTTGTTCAAGACATATGCTATTGAGCGCGCGCTTACTAACATATTGTCTAGTCAGAATCGGTGCATGATGGTCTGATCAACCGAGTGCACTTTGGTTCGCTTTTATCTATCGTTCTACGTAGATGAGGACATAGTTAAACTTTCCCTCTAGAGTCTTATTCACAACTGCCTTGACAATTCTTCTTTGAATTACTCACTCGTCTTTGAACCACATATTGGTATTCGAAAACATCTTCTTTGGTCTCATATTGGTTTTCGTCTTTCCCCTATTTAGACGAAAGCTCGTACTTGATAGATGGACCCAAAGTATTACCTTTAATTGTCCCACCATCTATTGCTAAGATAGTTAACCATTGACCAACTAATATGACTATATCCTCGCCTTGAACTACCTGTCGATTTCGTATCTATTATCGCAACCTTCTATTTATTCATTAAAACTTGAAAACGATTCCAATAGTTCTCGTATTCATGCCCTCAACCTAGACGGCTATTATCTAGTCTTCTCACAAAAAACCATACCTCAAAGTCTCAAATTATTTTATCATAACCTACTCAATTCCCTTACCAATTAGCGACCCTCATTCAATACCAAACATATAACCGTAATTATTTTCTACGACATCGAATTCATGATTTTTTTTTCTAAACTATCTATTTCATTATACATCGTTTCCTTCTATGATGTCGAATCTTATCTTCTTATCAAGGAACCCTTCTATCTACTCTTGTACCTTCTCAAACCCCCTACTTATTTTTAATTTCGAGGACAAAATTCTTGTAAGTTGGGTAGGATGTAAAATCCCTAAATTTTTATTAGGATTTTAAAATTTTATTTGGTATTGGTTTTTGTTTTCGAATTTGAACGTCGTGCGCAAAATTTTATTTTTATAATTGCTCGTCGAGTGCGAATATGTGCGAGGTACATAATTTTAAAATGCTTTATTTATGGATTTAGAAAACATACAGTTCATTTCAATATTAGTATAGTAAATATTTTATTTTGAAATAGAAATTTTCGTCGCACTAGTGACAATTTTATTTAATTATATTGATTCAAAAATAATATATACATAGATATTTTTACTAGTTGAATACGAAGTACACGAAATTTGATTCGTGTAGACGATTTAAAATTTCAAAATTTATTTATATAGATATTTTAAAATTTTGAAGTTATATTTATCTTAATCTAAATAAAAGAAAAGGGTATGTTGTAATTATTATAATTTTCAAAATTTATTTATTATTTAAATTTATAGAAAGATATTTCGAGTTTCATGGTGGTAATTTAAATTGTGATTAGGCTTTATTTCTTTAATTTAAATAGTTACTTTAAAACATATGATATATCTATATTTAAGTTAGATTGAACTTAATTAGATTTTAAATTAAATTTAGATTGAGATTTGATGGAATTTTATAATGAAGTTATCTAATGGAGATTTAAATAAATCATAGTCCTTATCTATCTAAGCTACCTCCACCCTATATAAAAGGAGGCTTCCCTTTGTTTATCATACAAATTCCTCAAACACCATAGCCAATCAAGTACATCTTGTCCGTGTCCATGCCCATCCGTTTTCCCTTCCACTATTTTTCTTTTGTACATCTACAAATTCTTCCTCGTGTCCACATACCGGACATGGCCTCGACCCATAGCCTGTGTTTCGTAGGACATATTTTCTTCGTACGTCGACCATCCCGACACGACACCTAAAAACTCTAAGCTATGCCCCATTTTCTGCCAACACCATCACCATCGGTGTGCCCCCATCCGAACCCCAAACCACCAAGTGCCATGTCACGCCCCAGAACCAGAATACTAGAGAGCGGGGTCGGACACAGCCAGCTACATATATTAAAGTGCAACCCACCTTGCTATACGGTCACGGCTGTCTAGATACATGAGGATTTAACTACAAGCTATCAGTCTCTTATGGTCATGAACAAGCCTATTGTCTCAATCTAAAGCAAGTAATAGCAATTACAAGATGTTAGAGCACTAAATATACAATAGTAAGGCATCCTATACATTATATATTTGGATGATCATGAAGCTAGTCATACAAAATGTGAAGACTAGCAAGAGTTTCAGTCATACATGATCAACCCTAGGATTTGTCAATCATGTTACAGCCCGTAGGCAGACAGTAAGTAAAGTACAATCGAGCTAACACGTGCTCGTCGGCTAAACGCCTCAAAAGAATACTTTATAATAGAGTGGAAGAGCCAAAATAAAATCCACTCGTTGCCAGGGTTACGCCTAGTGGTCATAATATGGCTGGAAGGTAGGGAGATCCTCTGGAGCTGCTCCTGTATCTGGCCATACAAAACAGCTGGGTCAAATCCCAGAAAGAGCAAGTGCCACAAAGGAGGCTTCACTTAAGAACTAAAACCAACATGTCAAAACATAAAATAAGACATGAAATGTAAACAGGGCAATAAATATCAAGAGATGAGAAGTTACTCCGATCAATTATTGACAAGGTAAGCATAAGCAATCATGTCACCGAAGTGACCAGGTACTAGAACAAGACAAGGCTTAGGCTGGTAAGACTCCATCCAACATTCACGGCCAAGCAATAAGTACGGCTTGATACTTTAACTAACTAGGGTTATCACAAGCCTAGTTACTAGCAAGATGCAATGAGATGTTCCAACAGCCATAAGCCCTGCAGACCATCCAGGTTATCCAGACGCAATTAGGGGTTGAATTCATATGGGTATATCGTCCAAGGAACGCATACCTTAGATAGCTTGAAGGGTGCAACACATGACAGTGTGCTAGAAATGTGCCCTACTCGACGGCAGGCTACAAATCCCATGATGGGGTGCCCAGATAATGGGATCGCCTATAGCTAGGAAATCTCTTCATGACTACTGGATTATTCTAGTTATTAGCCTTAGTCAGTTTCAGTAGGTACCCCTGACCGTGGTACTCAGGGGGTCCCTGTCCTAGACATGATGTAAGACAATACGGGTTCATTTGTACAAACACAATCGCCCATAGTGTCCAGGCTAGTCATTCTTGTTATGTCGTGCTAGCTGTCGCAACAGCAAACCAAGGTATATCAGGTCAGGTTTACTTATCAAGAGTGTGCCACAACGGGCCACTATCATGTCATGTTACTTGTCAATCATTCTGGTCGTGAGTGCGCCACGACGGGCCATTGTTGTGTTCATGGAACATGTTTAGAATTATTTTTTAATTTTTGGGGGTGACGGTAGAGGCTTGGGAAAGTGATATCAACTCTGCCTTACTCCTTGGACGATCAGACGCAGCCTTGGCTCTGGGGAAGAAAAGCTCTCTTGCGGGGTGCTCTCTCTATGTAAGCCTCTCTCTGGGTACGTGCCTCTCGCTCTGTGTGTGTGTCCTCCCTTTTTTTTACAAGGAAATGGCACATTGCTATTTATAAGAATGGGGTGTACAGTAACTGCGCCATGAAAAGCGAACAGCTATAGATTCATTAAGATTAGCCTTGATATTATTTGTTGAAAATCAATCTGGGCAGGTACGTTGATTGTAACAAATCTTGGGCAGTTATGTTGATTGCAACAAATCCTCATTTATTTGTTGGAAATCAATTCGAGCATTTATGTTGATTGCAACAAATCTGTATTATTATGATTTGTTGGTAGCAACAAAATTCGAGTGGATAAGTCTTGGTCAATCTCCTGCCACGTGTTCCAACCGCCTGTTATGTTGATTGCAATAAATCTGGATTGTTGAGATTTGATCAACTCCTGCCACGTGTCCCAACTGCTGTGATCTATATGGAGGACTGTCATAGCTGAGCCGCATGAGTGTGGCCTTCAACTGAACCGCATAAGGGCAGCCTTACAACCGAGCCACATGAGGATGGCCTCATGTCAGAGCCGTATAAGAGTGGCCTTACAACCAAGCCGCATAAGGATGGCCATATGTCAGAGCCGCATAAGGGTTATCCTCCATCTGAACCGCATAGGGGTGGTCCTCACAATTGAGCCGCATAAGGGTGGCCGCCCATCTGAACCGCATAAGGGTGGTCCCTCCAACTGAGCCGTATGGAAGTCCTTACAACTGAGCCGCATGGGAGTCCTACAACTGAGCCGCATGGAAGTCCTTTAGTCTGAGCCGCATGGAAGTCCTTACAACTGAGCCGCATAAAGAGCTTTGGAATTGGTGGATCATGCCAACTGTAAAGATTTTTCCCGCTTCTCTAGGAGCGCATCATTATGTCAGAGTAATCATTTACCTTTGTGTCAGTAGTGTTAATCCTCTGTGTCAGAGCTGCCGCATTTGCGTCAGAGCATTAAATGAGCCAGTTGCACATAGTAATGATGGCCAGCTGTGGATGCCTGCTTTTGAACTGCCAACGGCCACGTGGCTTTTCCGAGCCGTATAGAGCTCTCGGGGACTCCTGAGCCGCATGAAGCTCTAAGGGACTTTTGAGCTGCATGAAGCTCTAAAGGATTTATGAGCCGCATGAAGTTCTAAGTGAATTTCTGAGCCGCATGGATCTTGTTCTTTTCCATGCTTCTACAAGACCCCATTCAAAGTTTTCAATTTGCAAAATTGAAATACTTTGAATAAGAAGCATGGCTATGTCTGCATAAGATCTCTGTGCCGCATTGACTCCTCTGGCCGCATAGAATGTTCTGGCCGCATAACATGTTCTGGCCGCATGGACATTCTGGCCGCATGGATATTCTGGCCGCATGGGATGTTCTGGCCGCATAGACTACTCTGTGCCACGTAGGCATCTCATTTAATTGGCTTTGATTTGCTTTAATTTAAAGCCGTCTTTTGGGATAGGATCCCAAGAGTCAGCCTTAAATATTAAGATCTGTCTTCATGATTACGAGCAATCTTTTGCAAACAGGGGATAGAAATCCAAGAGTCGACCGTATTTTCTAGGCGGCGTGTAATGCGAAGCGTCCATCGATTCGCACGCCCCCTTATCAGCCTACAAATACGGGTATTTTGGAAGAGAGAGACTCTTTACTTTCTTTTCTCTTCAACTTTTCTTGCCCTAAGTCGTCGTCTTTTTTTTCTTTTCCGATCAGTAATGGCTTCCAAAGCTTCCTCGAGTGCTGCAGCAAAGGGCAAAGGAGTTGCCTCTTCGTTGACTGCGGCGGTCGAAGTTCACCTTGACGTTTATTCCGCCATAGATGGTAAGATCTATGGGGAAAATGCATGCTTCCAAAACCCTAACAAAAATGGCTCTATTGCATGTTTTATGCACAAGCCTTTCACCTTGGCATTTAATGTGCCCTTCGTCTTCATTGAACTGCCCAAGTTCAGTATGATAAAATCGTATATGCTGTATTGTATAGGTCGCATGAACTTCTCATGTCCGAGCCGCATGGGACATGCCCCATATCCGAGCCGCATGAGAATCGCTTCATGAGTAAGCCGCATAAGCACCTTTAAAACTGAACCGTATGAAGTCCCATTGAACAGAATCGCATGAGCTCCTGGTGAGCTGGGCCGCATGAAGTCCCTTTGAACAGAACCGCATAAGCTCCAACAGATCCAAGCCGCATAAGCTTATCTGAACTGGGCCGCATAAGCTCTACCAGATCATGGCCGTATAAGCTTATCTGAACTGGACCGCATGAGACCCCTTTAAAAACTGGACCACATAAGGACCCATCAAAACCGAGCCGCATGAACTCCGTTAGAAAAACTGAGCCGCATAAGAACCCGTCTCAACAAAGCCGCATGAGCTCCTTTAAATGTTTTTTGGCCACCTTCTGACTTTGATTCTTGTAGCATCCTTGCCGAAGGTTGAGATCGTTGTGAAGGAGGAGATGCTGCCTCCTTTCCTTAAACAAGAGTCATTGTTCATTAAGGAGGAGGTGATACCAAAAATGGAGGAACAAAAAGAAGAGCTGGCACCCATCGGAGAGAAAAATATCCCAACATTGAAGCTGCTGTAAAGGAGGAGCCCTAGTCTGAAGGTAGTAGTACTGGAAGTTCTGACCCTCCTGTCCCGGACGAGAATCTTAATCAAATAGATCCTTCATATGCAAAATAGTTGAGGGAATGGTATATGCGTCACTAGGATTCGTGGGTTCCCACAAATGTCTGTATTTTTTCTTGATATTTCTGTCTGTCTTTAGCTATAGTTTATGTTTTGCTTCTTTTGGACATCAGTGTAATCTTTTACTTCTTGTCCAAATGAAGAGATGGAGAACTTTTTTGGCTTGCTCATGAGATGTAGTCATGTGAATGTAACTGATTTTGAATAAATAGAATACATTTGCTTTATTCTTTGCTAGTAGTATTTGCCCTACTGGAAGACTTTTCGTGGACCTATTACCCTTGGCATACCTTGGTTTTTGGTACGGATAATAAGTTCGATAGAGATACCTAGGGCGACCCCGTGGTAAGGTGGATCAGGAAGTTCTTGTTGTTGAGCGAAAGAATGTCATGGAACAGCTGGGCCCCGAAGGCATATAATAATGGAAAAATAGGCGCATGTACTAGGGGACCTAGTACAACATTTATGGTCTACTACGGACACTTGTGGTCAACTGTGGACATTTGTGGTCAACTGAGGACATTTGTGATCAACTGAGGACATTTGTGGTCAACTGAGGACATTTGTGGGCCTATTATCCTTGGCATACCCTGGTTTTGGATACGGATAATAAGTCGAGAGTAAACCAACATACTTACTCAGAGGTAATGACGACATGGTAAGTATGAGGGTTTCTTCGATGGAGTCTTCCTACTCAGAGGTAAGGAGGACATGGTAGGAGTGGACTCCATGAAGGGTATATAGAATAACTCGGAGGTAATATGGACGTGAAAGTTCTATGTAGGGGTGGTTTATTTTTGATGGAGATGAAACAACTCAGAGGTGACATCGACGTGGTTATTTCGGAAAATTTGTGGATATGTTACCCTTTTTGTGCACTGAAAGTGCGGGTAGTAGATCATGAGGAAGGAGCTCTTTTGGGAAAAAAGTTCAGAGGTATTATCATATGTGACTTACTACCCAGAAGATGTGATATAGATTCATTTGGGATGACCAAAGTGTAAGTTCAGCGGTGCCTACGAGCACATAATTCCACAATCCGGTTGATCTGGAGGATGTCGTTTAGACATAATACTTCTTTAGGAACTTGCCGTTGACGGGCAACATGAGCAAGTCTCCGTTTTGTTTTGCGACATGGTAAGCTCCGCTGGAAAATACAGCCTCGATGATGAATGGGCCTTCCCATTTTGGTTGGAATTTGCCGGCGGTTTTGTGAGTCATCACCATCGGCCTCCGAACGGCTAGGACGAGATCGCCCATTTGAAATATTCTGAGTTTAACCTTCTTGTTGAAGGCTCCAGAGATGCGTGCCTGATGTAGCTCGATTCGTTGTTGAGCTAATAGACGTTTCTCATCCAAGGCCTCCAACTCTTGCAGGCGGCGATGGTAATTATCATCCGTCGTCAATCGGTAGGTAAGGACGACGCGAAACGAGGGGATTTGAGTCTCCAGTGGGAGGACTGTCTCACTTCCATACACCAAGGAGAATGGTGTGTTGCCTGTGGCCGTCTAGACTGTAGTACGGTACACCCATAAGCATTCGCCAAGCTTTTTGTTCCAGTCACATTTGTTTGAAGACACGAACTTCTTGAGCAGCTTGATTATAGTCTTGTTGAATGCTTCTGCCAACCCATTCGTCGTCGGGTTGTACGGTGTTGAAGCAATATTCTGGATTCGGTGTTTGTCGTAAAACCGATAGAAGGCTTGGCTTGCAAACTACGGACCATTATCGTGGATGATCCTTCGGGACAGTCCGAAGCGATAGATGACATGATGCTTGAGGAAGCTGATCACATTAGATGTCTTCACCTCTACGAGCAGAACAGCTTCCGCCCATTTGGAAGTAATCTGTAATTGCCAGTATGAAGCGGTGACCTCTGGATGAAGGTGGGATGATAGGACCAATGATACCTATTTTCTATGCCTCAAATGGCCAAGATGCCACCGTTGGATGCAAGAATTCAGATGGTTGGTGTATAAAATTTGTATGGACTTGGCAAGCTTTACACTTTCTTGCGTAGTCTATTGCATCTATTACCATCGTAGATAAGTAATAGCCCATCCGGCGAAGGCGATCTTGCAATTTTGGGCCAGGCTAATGGGCCCCGCAGATGCCGTCATGTGCTTCACGTACAGCTTCTTTGGCTTCCGTATCTGACAAATACCGAAGCAGTAACCCATCGTCTGATCGCCGATACAGCATTTTTGTCTCTGTATCGTAGAAGAATCTGAGAGAACGCTTTCTGATAGAAGTGGCTTCTTTCGGGTTCTCTGACAAGATGCCATAAACTGCAAAGTTGATAAAGGGGAGCCTCCAGTCCGGTGTCTCGTCGACCGTCAGGGCGGAATATCTCTCATCAAATTGGACGTTGTTTTTGGGACAGATCAATTCATGGCCTATTATATCCACCAAATGGTAGGTATATCTTGGGACCGCCAGGGAAGCGGCCAGTCTTGCTAGGGCATCGGCTTCAATGTTCCGGAGTCTCGGAACATGTTCTATGAAGAACCCTTTCAGAGACGTAATGATGCCAATCGCCATTTGATGATAGGGGATCATGTCTTCATGGCGAACTTCATATGAACCCCGGATCTGATTACGATTAACTGCAAATTGCCATATGCCTCCAGGTACTCTACCCCCAGTTCTTTTGTAAGTCGGAGACTGATAACCAAAGCGTTGTACTCGACCACGTTGTTCGAGCAGTGTTCTATAAGGGAATATGCTCGATTGATCACCAAGCCAGAGGGAGAAATCAGTACCCCTCCGACTCCGGCGACGATATTGTCCTTGGGTCCGGTCCTCGAAGCACCGTCGAAGAACATTCACCAGACGGGATCATGGAAAGTCATGTTTGAATTGGCTACCTCGTTGGGGATCTCTTCGTATATTCTGGTTGACTCCGAACTTGGATGAGCTGCTAAGAAGTCCGCCAGAGCTTGACTTTTAACCGCCTTTTATGGGACGAAGATCATGTTGTAGGGAGACAATAATATCGCCCAGGTAGTGAGTCAAGAGCTGAGTGCACTCGGTTTGGTCATAAGGACCCTGAGAGGGTTAACTCTTGATATGACATGGATCGTTTGTCCTATAACATAGTGTCGCATCTTCTGGATAGCGAACACCAAAGCAAGACATTCCTTCTCTACGGTGGTGTATCTATGCTCAGGCCCAATCATCATTCGGCTGAGATAATAGATGACTTGTTCATGCCTGCATCATTGTTTTGTGCTAGTAGAGCACCGAGGGAATGCTCCATCGCTCGCACATAAAGCAAGAACGGTTTTCCAGCAACCGGGGCCACCAGAACTGGAGGATTTGACAAATATTCTTTGATGTTGTCAAAAGCGCGTTGGCACTCTTCATCCCATATGAAGGAGACGCCATTCTTCATAAGGTGGGTGAATGATTGACATCGCCCGGAGAGGTTAGAGATGAACCTCCTGATGTAAGCTAGCCTCCCTTGAAGGCCTCGGAGTTCGCGAAGATTTTTCGGGGGACCCATCTCCATGATTGCCTTTATTTTCTCAAGATCTATATGGATTTCCAGGGCAGTAATGATAAAACCCAGGAATTTTCTACTGTATACGCCAAAGAAGGATTTGGTAGGATTCATCTTCAAATTATGCGCTCGCATCAGGTCGAATATCGTCCTCAGATCCTGCAGATGGTCTCCCTTAGAGCGGCTTTTGACAGCTATGTCGTCGACATAACACTCCACGATTTTACATAGGTGATCTCGGAATATGACACTCATGGCTCTTTGATATATGGCGCCAGCATTCTTTAAACTGAAATGCATGACTATATAACAGTACACGCCAATCGGTATTCGTAATGACGTATGCTTTTCGTCGTCAGAAAATATCTTGATTTGGTTGTATCCTGAGAAGCCATCCATAAATGACATGCGCTCAAAGCTGCATATATTGTCGATCATGATGTCTGTGATGGGAAGCAGGAACTCATCCTTAGGGCATGCTTGTCACGACCCGCACCCGGTTTCCGGATACGAGACGTGTCCAAGCCAGCCTACACCGCAGAGTCGGCGGTAGAACGCTGTCAAGCCCGCAAGAAAATAATGCTCAAATATCACATTGCTGCTCATTCACAATTACTAAATTTATTACAACATTTACAAGATTTATAATTAAAAGAAATATAAGACTTTACAATTAATAAAAATGATACAACTGTTTCTATTTCTAGGTCGTCTTCAGCATACCCAAGTCTCCCAGTGCTAAGGATGATCGCGGCTAAACCTGAAAAATGTTGGTTTCCAGTCAGGAATGGAACAAGTACACAAACCGACGGCAGTGCAAAACACAATAGAATTATCAAGACATGAAAATAGCATATGAGAAATGAAAACTGTAAGATAAAGTGATGTCATAGCACGATATAGAAATAAACAAGGAAAAACTAATAAAAGACATCTATCTAGGTGGTGTGAAATAACTTTTAATACGTGAACGGCTGGGCTAGTACGGCACATCATACGATGGCTATCGTTCAGTAATGGTACGGCTAAATCATACGTGAGTGTGTATGACTTAGCTATCGTTCAGTAATATAATTGGGTTTGTTCACGTATTTACTTAGTATTTCCCCCTCCCGACAACTCCGTGTGACGAGCGTGTCAACAAGCAGCAAGATATATGTATAGACATGAAATGAAAACACTACTATGAATCGGAAAGCAATCAGAAAGTGCACTTGCCTGAATCCTTGCACAAACCATAGTCACAAGCCGAGGGTGAAGGAAAAGCCGATCTAGAAGTTGTCAACCTATATCATACAATGCACCACAAACAGTGCACGAAAACCATAAATTAATTCTAACGTTCTAGTTCTAAATAGTGGCTAGTTGGGTTACTAAGTCAATAATAATTAATTCTGTAATAATTCAATTAAAAACCTAATTTAACCTAATAATATTCTGAATATAATTTAAATATGCAAGTTTGGCCATTAAAAGTCGCGTTTCTCAATTTCGGAAACTACGGCACGCAAATCGAGACGTACCGTTGACTTTTGGTCAAACGCTGTGAACTCTCAATTTTGAAAGTGCACCTTGGTTAATTTCAGCGCCACGAGTGCGCTGGAATTGACCGTGCCGCAAAATCACGTTTTGGTCAAAAGATATCGCCGTTATGGCTAACCGTGACCAAAACGAAGATCGAACAATCAGTTCTGAGTTCAACAGAATAATTAAAATATTAAATAAACGAATTAATTTCTGGGAAAAATATATGTCGTAGGGCTCTGTGTTAGCTTTCCGAAACTTCAAACGGATCGTGATTTCGATTTCTGGTTCTCCCGGAAACTCGAAAACACTGAAACGCGTCAAGTTTCGGACAAACAACACTCTACGAATTTTCCAGAAATTCATGTTCAGAATTTATAAAAATAAATTACATGTACAGAGAGTTTACCTTAAAACGCTTCCAATAAAAAAAACGGCGCGCGAAAACGAGGTCGGGGTTGACGGAAATCACCTCGGGAAGTCGGGGGATCGTCGGGATCAAAACCACAAAGGTCGGCTGACAATTAATTAGGGTTTCTCGATTTCCGAAAATAATATATATATACAGAGAGGGCGGGCGGCTGAGTCGGGTCGGGTCGGCTAAAAGCTGACACGTGTCAACATCTCCTCACTCCCGCTCAATAGGATGGACGGTTGGATGTCCAAGCGGGTTGGAGCCGAGCCGAATATGAGTTCGGCTAAGGGAGCCGGCTCCAAAGGAAATACACAGTCAGCGCGCATCTGACTGACAGGCGGGCCCCGCTCTGTCGGCCCTAGTGGCTGACGCGTGGGCCCCCCCACGCTGACTGGGATAATTAATTACTGAAAATTGTTTTTAAATCAATTTAAACTCAATTAACTCCAAATAAATTCCTAAAAATTCTAGAAAAATCCCAAAAATTATAGAAAATATTACTAACTACCTAGAACCTATATAAAATAATTTGTCCCAAAATAGTCACCCATGATCTTTTAGAAAATATTTTAGCCTTTAAAATTATATAAACCATAATAAATAAATGCTCAATTATTGCCAAAAATTATGTAAAAATTACAGAAAATATAAAATAGGATAATGAGCCTTAGAAAATTGTTTGGGGTCAAATACTTGCTATTAGACTACCACAATAAATTCTCGAAGTCCTAGAATATAGGTTTTCCCACTATTTAATAATCAAAATAATTCTAGAAAATTCTCGAAAATTCCTAGGAGCTTAATTATCAACTATTCAATTAAAAATTAAAAAAAATCGGGAAGGAGAGTTACAAATCTACCCACCTTAAAAATAATTTCGTCCTCGAAATTCTAATTCAAACAAAGATCCATATTAGAACAAACTTTTTTTTAAAAAAAAAATCAAGATTGTGGTCTTACTAGGTTCTTTATTTGGACATCAGTCGTTGGTTGGATGAATGTTGCGCTTCAATTTATATGGACCGAACAAGGTCCCAATGAATAAAACTACTTCTACTAGATTAGGGTAACCTAGAATAGGACTGGCCGATGGTAGCTACACTTGCATATACAACTATCACAGTCATAGGGACCCTCTATTTCTATCTACCAATTTTGAGGTTTTGTCCTTCCAATCAGTGGAAGACAAAACGATAAAGAGTTCAAGGGTGATGTCACGAAATACAATTACGGGATTTAAAGACGAATGTATAATTCAAGGGGAATTGTCAAAGTAGTCGTAGATGAGATCCTAGAGACATCTACATCTCAATCCACGTAAGAAAATTAGATAAAGAGCGAACCAATTGTATCATGGTTGATCAGACCGTAATACAATGATTCTGATTAGACAATATGTTAGCGGGCGTCCCCAATAAACATAAGTCTCGAATCAAGCTCGATAAAAGAGTAAGCTTGCAAAAACTAGGCTGTAATAGCAGCGTTGGTCAAGATAGTCAGAATGCAAGTACGCGGGATTTTGGAAGAAAGAAATAAGTAGTTCGAGTTTTGAGAAAGTCAATCCTTACCTGGTGTTCTTGCTTATACAGTCTTCCTACAATCTTACTATCCCTAAAGTCTTGGTCAACTACAACATAGTTTTAGCAATGTTCTATAACCTATGATCCTCAAAATGGTTTCATTTCTATGGGTTGTGCCTCGCCAGTGCGCTGCTGGCTGCAGTGAACCCACGCTATCCACTCTCAACAATTGGCGACAGTGCGCTGCTGTCTAATCATCGCAGTCATAAAATTATTCTAACCATATTCCTAAGAATTTCAAGGGGCTGCTAGAGGTTCAAACTAGTTGATTTTGATAGAGTGTAAACATCTGTCTATAAGCCTCTATTCTTAAAGCAAACGACTGGTCGGGGAGGAAAATCAGAAGACACTGAAAACAAGAACATCCTAGCATTTATTTTGTATATATATATCAACTGGTTGAGGGAAAACTTTGAACCAATTCTACCTCGAGATTCATATATGAATAACTGAATCAAGAATCACAAACAATTTCTTACAGTAAAAATGAAATTTAAACTAAGTAATTCTAACTTATGATATAAGACTTATATCCAATACAACAAAAGAAAATTAAACAGTTTATCAAAATCAAAATTAACTCCTTAATCCTAGGCAAGTCTAACATACCAAGTGAATAGTATATCCACATTGGATCACATGGTCATATCAAAAATATAGTGTACCTATAGAGATCTAGCAAGTTATCTAAATTGAATGGCCTATCTAATAACCTTATCTACCCAACAGTCAATTTTAACAAGGGACTCCTAGTCCTAGTCATTCTCTTAAATCATTTTAATCCTAGTTTGTGAATGAGCAATTCTTGGTCGCAGGCTCGCAATGGTACCACTAACTTAAGTACCATCACGAGTTCGCAATCTTTTGCGAAAACTGACCTGCATGGGCCACCACAAAAACTTGTCACGACCCGCACCCGATTTCCGGATACGAGACGTGTCCAAGCCAGCCTACACCGCAGAGTCGGCGGTAGAACGCTGTCAAGCCCGCAAGAAAATAATGCTCAAATATCATATTGCTGCTCATTCACAATTACTAAATTTATTACAACATTTACAAGATTTATAATTAAAAGAAATATAAGACTTTACAATTAATAAAAATGATACAACTGTTTTCTATTTCTAGGTCGTCTTCAGCATACCCAAGTCTCCCAGTGCTAAGGATGATCGCGGCTAAACCTGAAAAATGTTGGTTTCCAGTCAGGAATGGAACAAGTACACAAACCGACGGCAGTGCAAAACATAATAGAATTATCAAGACATGAAAATAGCATATGAGAAATAAAAACTGTAAGATAAAGTGATGTCATAGCACGATATAGAAATAAACAAGGAAAAACTAATAAAAGACATCTATCTAGGTGGTGTGAAATAACTTTTAATACGTGAACGGCTGGGCTAGTACGGCACATCATACGATGGCTATCGTTCAGTAATGGTACGACTAAATCATACGTGAGTGTGTATGACTTAGCTATCGTTCAGTAATATAATTGGGTTTGTTCACGTATTTACTTAGTATTTCCCCCTCCCGACAACTCCGTGTGACGAGCGTGTCAACAAGCAGCAAGATATATGTATAGACATGAAATGAAAACACTACTATGAATCGGAAAGCAATCAGAAAGTGCACTTGCCTGAATCCTTGCACAAACCATAGTCACAAGCCGAGGGTGAAGGAAAAGCCAATCTAGAAGTTGTCAACCTATATCATACAATGCACCACAAACAGTGCACGAAAACCATAAATTAATTCTAACGTTCTAGTTCTAAATAGTGGCTAGTTGGGTTACTAAGTCAATAATAATTAATTCTATAATAATTCAATTAAAAACCTAATTTAACCTAATAATATTCTGAATATAATTTAAATATGCAAGTTTGGCCATTAAAAGTCGCGTTTCTCAATTTCGGAAACTACGGCACGCAAATCGAGACGTACCGTTGACTTTTGGTCAAACGCTGTGAACTCTCAATTTTGAAAGTGCACCTTGGTTAATTTCAGCGCCACGAGTGCGCTGGAATTGACCGTGCCGCAAAATCACGTTTTGGTCAAAAGATATCGCCGTTATGGCTAACCGTGACCAAAACGAAGATCGAACAATCAGTTCTGAGTTCAACAGAATAATTAAAATATTAAATAAACGAATTAATTTCTGGGAAAAATATATGTCGTAGGGCTCTGTGTTAGCTTTCCGAAACTTCAAACGGATCGTGATTTCGATTTCTGGTTCTCCCGGAAACTCGAAAACACTGAAACGCGTCAAGTTTCGGACAAACAACACTCTACGAATTTTCCAGAAATTCATGTTCAGAATTTATAAAAATAAATTACATGTACAGAGAGTTTACCTTAAAACGCTTCCAATAAAAAAAACGGCGCACGAAAACGAGGTCGGGGTTGACGGAAATCACCTCGGGAAGTCGGGGGATCGTCGGGATCAAAACCACAAAGGTCGGCTGACAATTAATTAGGGTTTCTCGATTTCCGAAAATAATATATATATACAGAGAGGGCGGGCGGCTGAGTCGGGTCGGGTCGGCTAAAAGCTGACACATGTCAACATCTCCTCACTCCCGCTCAATAGGATGGACGGTTGGATGTCCAAGCGGGTTGGAGCCGAGCCGAATATGAGTTCGGCTAAGGGAGCCGGCTCCAAAGGAAATACACAGTCAGCGCGCATCTGACTGACAGGCGGGCCCCGCTCTGTCGGCCCTAGTGGCTGACGCGTGGGCCCCCCCCACGCTGACTGGGATAATTAATTACTGAAAATTGTTTTTAAATCAATTTAAACTCAATTAACTCCAAATAAATTCCTAAAAATTCTAGAAAAATCCCAAAAATTATAGAAAATATTACTAACTACCTAGAACCTATATAAAATAATTTGTCCCAAAATAGTCACCCATGATCTTTTAGAAAATATTTTAGCCTTTAAAATTATATAAACCATAATAAATAAATGCTCAATTATTGCCAAAAATTATGTAAAAATTACAGAAAATATAAAATAGGATAATGAGCCTTAGAAAATTGTTTGGGGTCAAATACTTGCTATTAGACTACCACAATAAATTCTCGAAGTCCTAGAATATAGGTTTTCCCACTATTTAATAATCAAAATAATTCTAGAAAATTCTCGAAAATTCCTAGGAGCTTAATTATCAACTATTCAATTAAAAATTAAAAAAAATCGGGAAGGAGAGTTACAATGCTTCATTTAGATTTCGAAATTCGATACAGATTCGAATCTTTCCATTCTTCTTGAGGACTGGTACTATGTTGGCGACACAGTCTGGATGTTGCTTTTCCCGGATGAAGTCGCTGGCTTTCAGTTTGTTGACCTCAGCTTCGATAATATTCATGATGTTCGGGCGGAACTGTCTTTGCTATTGCTTGACCGGCTTTGCATCCGGATGAATGTTGAGCCTATAAAGTGCAACCTCGGGGTTTAGCCCTGGCATGTCTTCATAGCTCCAAGCAAATACGTCAATGTATTCTCTGACTAGTTGTAAAAGTGCCTCCCGCTCTTCGTCTGTCAGGCTTTTGCTGACGAAGATTGGCTTTGGAGAGGACTCATCATTGAGGTCAACTTGTATGACCTCATCTTCAGTGGAAGGTTCACGGAGTTTGAAGCGTTTCTCCTATTGTACATATAGTTGCTGGACCCAAGGTTCTAGCTCGAGAAGTTCGGGTACGTCTTCGTCTTCTTCATAGGCATCAAAAAATGCCATATTGACAGACAAAACTTGCCTGAATACGTCCCCGATGCTGACGTCAGAATCGGAGGTTGGTGATCCGGTTGAATGTGAATGCCAGTCGCATTCCTCATCTGAGCTTTCAGGAGTTGTTGCCGGTGTAACGTAACCTAGACCACATCTGGTCTTGTTGTAATAATCCTGTGGTTTTCCAGCCGGGACTGGCAACTGCAAAGGTAACCGCCGACCGGTGCCGTAGTTTAGGCCTGGTGTAGTTTCCATATCATACCCCTGCTTTTGCATAAGGTACTTGGATCGAAAACTATACAGATAAAGGGTCAGTCTTCCGGTATCGGGTTCGAGATCAACTTTTTCTATCCTGAAGGGCTGTGGATCATTCTTTCGGCCGAAGATGATTGGATGTTCGTCTCCCTCGACTATGAAGCAAGCATCTTCCACGGGAGTAAGTTGGTTCATGGTATAGACATTTGTCACTTGTGTGTGTAGGTTGGTGCCTATACCGTGTTCCATAGCATACATTGTACAAAGTTTATTAAGCTCGAGGTAGTTCAAAGATAGCCCTTTATTGATAAAATAAGGTATCTTTTCTAGAAAAATTACATCATCTGTGGATGGAACATCAGTGTGAGCAGCCACATACTTGGCCAGCTCGACTTCTTCTTCGGTCACCCCCTGTATAAATGAAGACTGGAGGACGACCTAGGCAGCTTAATCGCCAGGGGCTCCACTGGTGGTGCCGACCGTGGAGTTGTTGGTATGCTTGCGACTCCCGGCTGAGTGCTTGGTGCAAGACGAGGAGTTGTTGGCTCACTAGCTGTCCCCGACTTAGTACTTGGTTGTTGACTCATCCTGGGAAGACGAATCGTCATTGGCTTAACAAAGGGATTAAGCCCTTCTGTTTGTTATTGGCCAGCCCTAGGCAGCTTGATTGTCAGTGACTCCATCGTGGGCCTCGACGCTTGGTCGGACCTTGGCAGTCGGATTATCATATGCTCCTTCTGTGCGGTGAGCACCGGGAGACTAGTCATTTCTTTACGCAGAGTGGCTGTAAGAGATGCTGTCCTGCCTGGTTTGCGGGGTTGGAGATGGATCCTCAAAGGTTCCTCGGGCCCCACAATGGCCGCCGTCGGTTCTTGGACCTCCTCCATGATCAGATGCTTCTTTGATTTCTCATACAAGCAAGAATCCGAGTAGTAGGATTCGACCCCTTTGAAGGGATCGATGTCGGCAAATTTTGTCTTTACGAAGCCATGTTTGTCGACGTACTTGAAGCATTGGTGCAATGTAGAGGGCACGATCATGTAATCATGTATCCATGGACGCCCCAAGAGAATATTGTAGGAGGTATCGACGTCGATGACGTAGCAGGTCACCTCTGACTGAAGGTCGCCAATCTGACACTTCAGGCGAATCTTCCCAACATGATAGCTTCTTTCAGAATTGAAATCGTTGATGGCGGTGCTTGTAGGAGTCAGCCGATGCATTGGAATATGCAGGAGATGGAGCAAGCTCTTCGGGATGATGCTTATCGAAGATCCAGGATCAATGTGCATCCGATCCACCTTGACGTCGCTGACGTATCTAGTATAGTATAGAGGGCGATCGTGCAGGTTGGTTTTAATAAGCATGTCCTGCGGAGTGAAGACAATATTGGGCATTATACCGGTACAAGTGCTGTCCTGGAGATCTGTCGGCGAGCTTTCCCCAGTAAGATTGACCTGGGACAGATATGCGTCGGCATTCTGCAGTGCCTCGCTCAGTGCGGCACGAACATCTTTGGAGAGTCTCATGAGCTCATATAATGACAACTTGGCCGGTGTATTGGCCAATTGTGCCAAAATGTCAAAATTATAAGGCTTTTCTAGCCCCTGAGGCAGGTCCTTACAGAGTGGCTTATCAAAGCGAGTCTCTTTTGGCTTCTGCTTGTCGACCGACGGAGGTTGAGAGGGTCCCGGAGCGTCGGTAGCAGCTGACTGACGATCTTCAGTCGAGTTATCCGGTGCGGGTTGAGCTTGTGCACCGGACCGAGTAACGACAACTGTCGCGTCTTCGATGTCAGCCGAGATTGTGTGACAGGACTTAACCTTCCCTTCTTTCTTTTTGCCGGTGGAAGGTGATGCCGGCTGGGTTACTTCAGACACCAGGTCCGGATGGACCCACATGTCCTCCCCCCATGATGTGGTGAGGGGCACTAGACTAGTAGCTTGGTCTCGAGGAGGTAGAAGATTAGCAACCTCCATTGTTGCCCGAGGGATGGGTACTACGCCATCTTGAGTCTTCGTCGAAGGGAAGGTGCCGAATTGAACATACACCATGTTGGCAGCCACAGTTACCTCCTCAAAGTCAATGGCCAGAGCCTTGGAGTCGATCAGGTTCTGCATGTACCGCTTCAATTGGAAGCAATCTTGAGTAGCATGATGGACGTAGCGGTAGTAGTGGCAGTATTTTGGGCTCTCCATCTCCGCAGGACGAGGTTCACGCCTTGGAGGAGGGAGCTGAATTCGATCTTCCTGTATGAGCATGTCCAGGATGGGCTTAACATGACTATCCTCGAAGGAGTAAGTCATCTGTGGCTATTGCTTCTCGGCCGGCTTAGATTCAAGATTCTGGGCTGTGTCGGCCACCATAGCCTGCTTGTCCTTGTTGTCTCGGCTGTTGGAGGAGTTACCACCATTGTTGTTGGTGGTGTTATGGCATTTGCCCTTGTCCTCTCCGTCCGAGATGTGCAATCCCAGTTGTCGAGCTTTTTTTAACTTGGTTTCCGTGCTAGTGGCGCTGATAATGAAGGTCTTCCAGTCCTTAAATTGAATTTCACCCATCCAGAGGCTAATTGTAGGGAGTAGCCTCTTTTGGCAATTTTAGTTAAGGAGGAATCTGGATTTCCAGAGGGCAACTTTATTACGGTTTGGCGAAACCGTTCAATGTAGTTCCTTGTCAGCTCTTTCTCTCCTTGGACGACGTCCATGAGGGTGGACATTGTTACATCTTGTCCCGCCTCATAGAACCGCTCTAAGAACATGTGTTTGAAGCCGGCAAAGGAATGGATGCAGTTGTTCGATAAGTTACGGTACCAGTCGAATGCTACTCCCTCCAACGCCCCGGTGAACAATCGTGTAAGGATGGCGTCGTTATGCGGCAGATAATCCATCATGACTTCAAAGTATGTCATATACCAGCTTTCAAATGTCTTCCCGTCATATAGATTGATGGGGAAGGGTTTGTATTTTGGCGATAATGAGACATCCCTCCATGCAGCAGGATACGGTTGTCGCGTCCTCAGGTCCTGAGAGTTTTCTCGGGCGTGAATCATTGCTCGAAGTTCCTGGACTTCTTTTCTTGCTTCTCTGGCCTCTTCTGCGGCGGAAGGAGCCGACATTCCGGGTGGATTATCGCCTGGGGTTGGTACAGTTGTGTTTGAGTCCGCGTTGATGGCGGGACTCATGCTTGTTTGGCCAGGCGTCCTTTCTTAGAGAGCTGGTAGAGTCGCCTTAATCTCATCTACTAATTTGACCAAGGTAAGAAGTATGGCCTCAAGTGTGTCGAGGCGCTGTCGATCGCTGGGGCCGTCTTGATCATTCCCCGTCATGAATGCCGTCCTTACCCGAGGAACGGTAGAAGGCACGGTAGAGGACGTACTCTCCGAATCATATCCCCTTAAAGAGAAGTCATCGAGGTAGATGGGGATGTCTTCCTCCGATTCAGACTCGGAAGAAGTGTTACCCCCTGCATAGGAGGTTGTTTCGTCTTGGAACCCACGAACGTCGGGATCTGTTGCATCTGTAGGGGGAACTGTCTCCCCTGGTTTATCTCCTTGGAACACCGGGTTGTCGTGGATGTTCCGGCAAGTGCTACCCCCTGCTTCGGCTACCCCCAGAGATGACGAATCTCCAAGTGTTGAAGATTTCGTCTTAGAGCAGGTGCCCTAGTAAACTCCTCCTGAAGTGGTTGTGGACAACCGTTTGGACGAGAGTTTCCAGGCCACACTGGTTGAGATCGTGGGCTGGAAATATTCATCTTCTTCCCCGCCTTGCCGGTAGGGACCTTATGAGTAGAATTGCATGAGGCGACATGAAGCGCCTCGTCTCCAGAGCTTCGTTGTTGGACCGGGCCAGGTTGTTGCAGTCGTTGAAAGACGGACTGTCGGTCCTGCTGGACTGCTGTGTTGTTGTAGCAGCAATTAATGATGACTTGGGTGAAGTGATGTCCTTGGGAGGACTCTCTACACACCAAGTTCTCCTCTCTTTCCTTGCGCTTGCGAAGGATCACATCACGCAAGTCAATTGAGTCTTGAGGCATCATCTTTGCTTCTTGATTGGGAGACTTTTGGGAACCATTCTGTCCATTCGTCGCCGGGGGCTGGACACGATCGATTCGGTACAACTTTCCATTGGAGGCCCACATAACAGTAAGCGGAGCTCTCTAATGGTCAGAGGTTAGGATGGCTGACTGAGCTTGACGAGACCGCGCCGTCCTAGACTTCTTCGTTCTAGCACCCGAGGGTGCATAGTACGAAGAGTCCAAGTTGTGTCGCATAGAGTTCGACACACCCACATTAGAGCATCCGAGATCAGGACCGCATGAGAGGCGGTCAAAGACAGAACCCGAGCCGCATAGAGCAGATGGCCTGCGGCTGGAATTGGCAACCGCATAGGCAGTCATGCGGATGGCATTCGTGACCGCATCAGCATTAATACGGCTGGCATTTGTGGCCGCATCAGCATTCATACGGCTGTCATTCGTGGCTATATTAGCATTCATGTGGCTGGATTTGGTGGCCGCATCAGCATTTATGCGGCTAAATTTTATGGCCGCATAAGCCTTCATACAGCTGGATTTTGTGGCCGCATGAGCCTTCATACGGCTGGAGTTGGTATCCCTATGAGCCTTCTTCATGCGGCTGGCACCCTTATGTGGCTTCTTCCTGGGCCGTATAGAGTCCCCATTTGCTTTCTCAAGTCCAGCATCGTAGTGCTTTCCTCTGCCGGATTTGAGAACAACAAGGTCCTCTGCGGCCTGAAGTGGGGCCGCATGAGAGTCTTCTCCTCCGTCTTGGGCAGCAGAGAGCACCTCTTCCAAAGCCTGGGGAGGAGCGAATGATTTGGGCCTCCACTCCTTGCTGGTCTTCTTCGTACGGGCTCGTTTCTGGACCGGGCCAGTGCTTCCGTTGGAGAGCATTTCTTCAAACGTATGCTGGTCGAAGCGAACAACCTGCATCTGTTGAGTGGAGCCAAGTTTGGCTGCGTCCGATTGCGTCCCCAACTTCTCAACAGTAGAGAAGTTAGTCCCCACCAGAGTCGCCATCTTATTTACCATTAATTATCTAAAGGACAGAACAGTTTTATGGGAGGACTGAACTTTGATTTTCAACTACAAACTCGCTTGTACAAAAGAGAGCCTAGGAACAAAACCTAGGAAAAGCAATCTAAAGTACAATTGTTCATTTTTGATTCTGGAGGGTGACGGTAGAGGCTCAGAAAAGTGATATCAACTCTGCCTTACTCCTTGGACGATCAGACGCAGCCTTAGCTCCGGGGAAGAAAAGCACTCTTGTGGGGTGCTCTCTCTCTGTGTAAGCCTCTCTCTGGGTACGTGCCTCTCGCTCTGTGTGTGTGTCCTTCCTTTTTTATAAGGAAATGACACCTTGCTATTTATAGGAATGGGGTGTACAGTAACTGCGCCGTGAAAAGCGAACAACGGTAGATTCGATAAGATTAGCCTTGATCTTATTTGTCGGAAATCAATCTGGGCAGTTATGTTGATTGCAACAAATCCTGGGCAGTTATGTTGATTGCAACAAATTCATATTTATTTGTTAGAAATTAATCTGGGCATTTATGTTGATTGCAACAAATCTGTATTGTTATGATTTGTTGGTAGCAACAAAATCCGAGTGGATAAGTCTTGGTCAATCTCCTGCCACGTGTCCCAACCGCCTGTTATGTTGATCACAATAAATCTGGATTGTTGAGATTTGATTAACTCCTGCCACGTGTCCCAACTGCTGCGAGCCGTATGGGGGACTGTCATAGCTGAGCCGCATGAGTGTGGCCTTCAACTGAACCGCATAAGGGCGGCCTTACAACCGAGCCGCATGAGGATGGCCTCATGTCAGAGCCGCATAAGAGTGGCCTTACAACCAAGCCGCATAAGGATGGCCACATGTCAGAGCCGCATAAGGGTTGTCCCCCATCTGAACCGCATAGGGTGGTCCTCACAATTGAGCCGCATAAGGGTGGCCGCCCATCTGAACCGCATAAGGGTGGTCCCTCCAACTGAGCCGCATGGAAGTCCTTACAACTGAGCCGCATGGGAGTCCTACAACTGAGCCGCATGGAAGTCTTTTAGTCTGAACCGCATGGAAGTCCTTACAACTGAGCCGCATAAAGAGCTTTGGAATTGGTGGATCGTGCCAACTGTAAAGATTTTTCCCGCTTCTTTAGGAGCGTATCATTATGTCAGAGTCATCATTTACCTTTGTGTCAGAGCTGTCAATCCTCTGTGTTGGAGCTGCCACATTTGCGTCAGAGCATTAAATAAGCCAGCTGCACATAGTAATGATGGCCAGCTGTGGATGCCTGCTTTTGAACTGCCCACGGCCACGTGGCTTTTTCGAGCCGTATAGAGCTCTCGGGGACTCCTGAGCCGCATGAAGTTCTAAGGGACTTTTGAGCCACATGAAGCTCTAAAGGATTTGTGAGCCGCATGAAGCTCTAAGTGAATTTCAGAGCCACATGAGACTCCCCTGCTCTGAAGCACATGGATCTTGTTCTTTTTCATGCTTCTACACTAACAATATCAAGCCGTAGGACTTGATTGACCGTGCTTGAATGAATAGTCTCATGATTAAGATAGAAATTATATTCCACCTCTTGTTCCTCATATTAGAAGCTTATGTTAACTCAGTCTTTCATGTTATTTGACTATGCTCTTTTATCATTTTTTTTTTAATTATATGCTATTTTAGTTCCTAATTAGAGCTTTCCTTGTGGAACTTGCTCTTTCTCGGGTCTGACCCAGCTGGTTTTCTATGGCCAGATTTCGGAGTAGCAACTGGGGATCTACCCGCCTTTTAGCCAGATAGTGAACACCAGGCGTAACCTTAAAAACGAGTAGGTTCTTATTTTGCTCTTACACCCAATTGTAAATTATTCTTTTCAGGTGTTTTGCCATCGAGCAAGTGTTAGGTCGTCTTAAAACTTAATTTATGTCTGCCTAAGGGCTGTAACATGATTGACATATCCTAGGGTTGATCATGTATGACTTAACTCTTGCTAGTCTTCGTATTTTATCACTAGCTTCATGATCATCTGAATATGTAATGTTTGGGATACCTTACTTTGTATGTCCGATGATCTAACATCTTGTAACATTTACTTGCTTGCTTGAGATTGAGACACTAGGTTTGTTCTTGACCATAAGAGGCTGATGGCTCGTAGATAAACCCATATGCATCTAGACAGTCATGACCGTATTGTGAGATGGATTACACTTCAATGTACGTAGCTGGTTGTATCTGTCCCCTGCTCTCCAGTATTCTGGTTCTGGGGCATGACACGGTTTAAGTGTTGGCCCATGCAGGTCTTGTAAATCAAGATGTGTGAGGGTTTTACTGAATAGATGTCTCAATCAGCATTCTCCTTTGATCTCTACTCGTGTTTTCTAATCCCCCTGAAACCTGACCTGATAACATGCTTATCCTTGATCTATTTTGGTCATTTCTTATTGTTTTCCATGTCATTTTCTTCAGTGGCTTTGTTCCTGGTCCTACCGATCCGTCGGATGGAGCACAACAAGTGATCTAGCAGCAACCTGGGGACCAAACCCAGCACTCAGGGGCAGCATCCTGAGTCATGCCTTCCTGGGATCCAGAGCCGCCAGTTCAGCCAGCCTAGCCTGCAGAGCCTGATAATAGAATCCTGATGGGACTCATCCGGGACTTGCTTGCATCACAAGATCATCAGGGTGATGCCCTGCAGTAGACAGTACAAGATGCTATGGGCAGAGTTGACTATCAAGGGAACAATGCGGCTAACAGCTTCAAGCGCCTGAACCCTACCTTCTTTAACGGCAGTGAAGATTGTCGCCGATGCTTGGCTACAGGATATAAAGGTTATTCTGGAGGCAGCTAGGACTCCAGAGGAAGGAAAGGGGGCCATTATGTGCCTACAATTATTGGATATAGCACGCAGCTGGTGGGTGATACAAGCAGTTAGATTGGCGACGCCTGTCTTGTGGGCGGTATTCAGTGACAAGTTGCAGACTAAGTATTTTGATGCAGTAGATCAGTTTTGATCTGCAGACCAGATTCTGCAATCTTAAGCAGATGGGAAGGACGGTCGATGGATATGCGGCCGAGTTTTCTAGGCTTAGTCAATTTGCTCCCACCTTGGTGGCGATCGAATTAGACCGAGCACAACGATTCCAGCAGGGACTCCACCTAGAGATCATTCTACCTGTGGAGGAGTTTGAGCACCAGACCTTTGATGCTAATTTGAGAGTAGCTAGGAGGCATGAATATACCTTCCAGAGGATAGTAGATCGAGCTGAAGGATGGAAGAGGCCTCATGGTCAGCTGTCTCAGTCATCAACACCAGTCCCGACAGCTAGGGCTTTGACCATTGGAGCTCCTAGAAGGGCGGCCACAGTTTTTTCGGTTCAGTACTCGACTCTGACATATCCTCAGTAGTAGAAACAGAAGCAATCTTTCGCAATGGACTGCTCTCATTGTGGGAAGCCTGCGCACGTGGTTTTAGAGTATCATAGGGCACAGGGATTGTGCTTGGCTTGTAGGACACCGGATCACAAAATTGGGTCCTATCCGTATAGAGCCAGTTCATCTTTATCAACCCTGACCAGTCTATCGGTTAGGGCACCAGCACCAGTGCAGCAGCAGCATCAGCAGTACCAGCCATGAAGGCTATTACCGCTTCAAGCTCAACAATATGCTCAGGCCCAAGCTCAGATTCAGAATAGGTAGAGAGGTCACCAACAGAGGGGACCAGTACCAAGGCGATAGGGTCAAGCTCTGGCTCTGACTGTGGCAGAAGAATTGGTATCAGGTGAGGTGGTGGCAGGGTACCATTCTCGTCAACTCTTTTCCAGCATCAGTATTATTTGATTCGGGTGTATCACATTCATTTATGTCTGCATAATTCGCTAAACGGATAGGATTGTAGCCCGAGTCATTATTAGTAAGGCTCAATATACTTACTGGTAACGGTCTTGTGGGAGTAGACATAGTCTTTTCTCGTCGAATCGTAGCTAGCGTAGAGAGTTTTTTGCTAGATTGATAAAATTTCGATGGCCGACTATAATGTGGTCCTAGGAATAGATTGGTTGAAGGATCAATACGCAAGCATAGACTACCATGTTGGATGTAGAAGCATAAAAAAATTTCAGCAATGAAGTCCCATGCGCCCAATTTAGTGAAGCTCTATACGCCCATCCAAAGAAGCTCTATGCGCCCACCAAAGGAGCTCTATGCGCCCAGCCAGTAAAGCTCTAGGCCCCAGTCAGTGAAGCTCTATACGTCCAGCCAGTAAAGTCCCATGCACCCAAGACTAGCTCCTTCAAAAGGAGGGTGCATAGCCTGAGACATGGCTATGCGCCCAAGCCAGACTCAGTCAAAGCCATGATCAAAACGTGCGTCGAAGTATACGGCCACGTCAGTCTCCACGAGCAATCGTACACCGAAGCATGCGGCCACGTCAACACCACGACCAACCCACGATCTTACAGCCTGTATGCGCCTACACCCTATGCGCCCAAGACAGGGTTATGTGCCCACATGAAAGCCAGTGTTTTTTCTAATATGGGCATATAACATCATTCCAGCTCAAGAACGACTACAAAAAGGGGTCTCATTCCTCTTCAAAACACAGAACACAGAGCATTTTAAGAGCCAAATTGTTGCACTTCTTGCCAGTGAGCCGAGGGTTATCAATTTTCTTAGGTTTTCTTCTACTTTTGTAATCGGAGTGTCAACGGAGTAAATGAGCAACTGTTTCGATCTCCATCGTTCATTCCCCAGAATTCTTTTTGTACTTGGGCAGCGCAGGATCTCTCAGCGTACTCGATTTGTGGTGCCTTGTGCCAATAAAGAAAAAACAACGTTTCTTCTTCCTTTTGTGTGTGTCCACAAAAATGGCGACTCTGCTGGGGACTACCTTTTCTCTGACGAGAAGGTGGTGACGTAATCTGATACCGACAAAGTGGGGAGCACTCAGAAGATGTTAATCGTAAAATTCGATCAGCAGGCGTTTGAACAGATGCTCTCGAGGGATGGCTTTACTCCCTCAAAATCAGCCAAGACAATAAGTCTCGCAAGACTTGGCTTGCGAAGGCTCGCTGCACATATCCTGCTAGTGTCATAGCAGATATACAACTGGAGGACTATGTCACATGGGAACATGACTCTGCCACAGAAGTTCCCCAAATAGAGAAGGCTGACACGGTTTGGGCTCTACTAGCCCAGCGACTTCTTTCCTGCACAACCAACAACAGAGTGTTCGACACTCGAGATTGGCAGAAAAAACACTACGATGCCAAGAACCGGGGTGTGCGACACTCTGTGCAAACCCAGCGAGGCTAACAAACGAAGGAGGCAAAACTGGGAGAAAGTACGCTGCTCACCATGCATGCGCCCAAAGCCACACCCAAGGGGATGCTTGGGGCATAACCCAACAGAGTGCTTCTGTCTTCAACAGACTGGGCATCCGGGGTCATCCACCCAAGGCTACGCCCATAGGGCTCACTGGATCCATACTATGCACCCACATCAAGGAGACTCAGACATGCTGTCAAGAAGCATGCGTCCAAGGCCAGTCTCCAAGGCCTGTGCGCCCACAGCAAAAAGATAGGCCCCAACACATATAGCATGGGGCTGTTATCAAGGACATCACAAAAAGTTAGGTATGGGGGTTGCCCCTACACGTGAACTAAGTCTCGATGTGCCAACTCTCCTTACGATACGCATATAAAGCTTGGTGATGCATGCAACATGGGTTGTAAGGCAAAATCTCTTTCGTTGACTTGCGCGACTGATAAATCATAAGCGTAAAGCGAGGGAGGACATAACAATCCATAGTGCACATCCATGTACCAGTATTGTTATCAACTGTTGTTGCTCCAAAGTACAAGAGTACCTCAGAGAAAGTTCATGTTTCGACGGCTGCACTTCTCTGAAGATGAGAAGTTGCTATGTATCTCATCCAACATGACTTCATGGGGTCCTCCTTATGGAAGCCCCAATCAAGATGGTGGACCACGAACCCAACTTTCTCTCTCAATTCTACGAGAAGAGGAAGAAGGAGTCTACAAACAGATGGCCAGCAGGCTGTCACATCTGAAGGAGTCTATATGGGTACTCGGTCAAAAGCAAGATTTTGTATTGACGATGAAGAATCCTAATCTGGGGGTAGCATTCCCTCAGAGTCTGAAGCAGATGACATCCATACTGGGGGTAGCCTTCCAGAGGACAATGATCCCTCCGGATCTGATGGCAACTATCTACCTCCTCTACCTGAAGACGAGGACTTGCCCACTTAGAGACAGATAGTATCAGCACCAGTTGTACTATTTTATCTACTCATCCTCGTATGTTATCTACATATATGGCAGACAGAGAAAGACCTGAAGAAGCCAGTGATCAGACCAGAAAACGGTTAGAGGGTCTGGAAACAACATTCGGTAAGATCACTGACATGCTTACCAGTATCATGGCGGTTCAAGCTGCTGGGGCTGTTCCTTCACCTCAACAAATTGTCTCGGCCTACGCTAGTTTGGCTCACAACACAACCGTCCTTCACTACAAAAGGAGTATTATTTCGTTGGGCCTCCTCCAAATCTACAAATGCTGGGATGGTCCTTCCCAACGACGCCTGACAACCGTTCAGCAGCCGTTTTCCAATACTTGCTCAATCAACAGGATGCAATTGATTCCCTGGTCGCTCGTCTCGATACCATCTCAAACAAAGACGAGCTTCAGAAGATAGGGATATCTCAACCGTATCCCCAGAGTGGGAGAACGCTACTTGCCCTCCTAACTACAAGTCGCTGACGCTGAATTCATTCGATGGGTTGACTTCTCCTGTTAGCACATGACATACTTTAACACGCAGACTCCACACTTGCCCAGAGACGATCCGTTCTTTACGATGATGTTTATTAGCACCTTGCAGGGAGTAGCTTTCAAATGGTTCTGCAGTCTGCCTGACGGTTGTATCAATTCATTCAAAGACTTGAAGAGGTTATTCCTCAACAGGTTTTACGAGAGTGCTATGCATGTTAGTATGTCCACCCTCATCGAGACCAGCAAAGGAGGACTGAGTCTGTCATCGCCTTCATCGAACGCTTCAGACGGCTAGCACTGAAGATGCCCTTCGGCATACCAGACTCAGAACTTATGGATACTTGTCGACATAACTTCCTTCCTATGGTAAAGTTTTGTCTGCATATACATAAGTATGATACATGGCCCACTTTCATTAGGGCCGCAGATGCTGCTGAAAACGATGTCCCTAACTTGAAACTACTGGGGTTGAAAACACCCAAATCCGAAGACAAGGACAAGCAACCTCAGACTATCCCTGCCCGCGGGGGTAAAGGGAAAGAAGTCATGAAGGTCGACACATCCTGTAAAACCCCTAATTTTTTACTATATTTTTAATAATTTTTTTGTATTTATACATCGTAGTCGTATTGTACGTCATACGGGAATTTGCGTTTTCCGTATTTACTCGTCGATTGCGAATATGCACGAGGTACGCATTTTTAGAAAAATATTTTTGATTTTATTATCGATGATAGTTTCAAAATAAATATACAATAGTTATTTTTATTAAAAGTAATTTAGCAAGAAGGTATTTTAAAGTTTTGATTATTTATGTTTATTTTCGAAATTGTTTTATCCAAATTATTAAAAATGTAGTTTAAAATTATTTCCTATTAATACTTAATATTTATTATAATTTTCAAAATTATTTACTATTAATATTTTATTATTCGAAAAAGTATTTGAAAATATTTTTTTGGTTTAAATTGAATTAAATATGATGAAGTAGATTTGAAAAGATTATTTTTATTGGCTTACATTTGAAAATATTTTAAATAGCTTTGATTTGGAGATGTAGTTTATCTATATTAATTTAGATTAGATTTATCTAAATTTGAATTGGATTTGAATTAGATATGAATGTATTTAAAATAAATAATAAATTATCTATTTGGGTTTTAAACAAATTCTAATCTTTATCCAATTGGGAATTCCCACATCCTATAAATAGGCAGGTACTCATCCATAGATTTCTATTTTGCACCATCACAACTAGAAAAGGTGCATCGTGTCCGTGTCCCATCCACTATTTATTTTCCTTTACAAATACAAATTCCCTCCGTGCCCGACATGCCGGACCCCGTCCCGTCTCACAGGACACGACGGTAGCCCTTTACCACTATCAATCCTAAGACCTACGACCCCTCCTCGCCGTAGCTACCAGAACAACCCGACCAAACCGCCGTCATCAGCACCACCAGCCTCCTGACGACACCCAGCCCCGACACCGAGCGACCCCCTTGCAACGAACCATCAGCATCTACATCCCGTCAACCACCACTGGCTCCTCCCCCTTGGCCGGAGCCGACCACTCGCCACCCCGACCTCTCCCGACCAAGCCCATCCTCCAGACCATCCCCATCACCACAACCCACTGTCACCATCCCCGCCACCGTCACTCCGGCCACCTTGGCCGAGTGCAACCACCAACCACCATCCGAAGAAATAGAAAAAGAAAACTAAACCCTAACCCTAAAACTTACCCCGCCGGCGAACGACAGCCTCCGTGAGTCCCGAACCTCCACAGCCACGCCCTGGCCTCCGTTCTCCGTCTACTACGCTGCCTCCGCATCGTGCGGTGAGTTCGCCGGCGATCTTCTCTGGCGACACCCCACCTCCTCGTGCGGCGAACGCCACGGACCCGGCCTCCACCAGTGAATCCCCGTCGCGTGCTTCGGCCGAGTCACCCCTTTCGCGTAATGCTGCCTCTCCCCCGACTCTCTTCCCCTCACCTTCCTTCCTCCGCCTCTTCTTCTCCGCTCCGACCGCGGTAAAACCCTCTGCCGACCGCCGGAGCTGTCCCCTATCCCGAACCGCCGTGCCGCCCAAACCCTCTGCCGACCGCCGACTTCACCCTCTCCGCCTCACCGGCCACGACACCACCGTCGGTCGATCCCTCCGACCTCTCTCCCCTCTTTCTCTCTCCAGCTCCTCCCCTCTTCGCCTCTCTTCCTCCGACTTCCCTCGACAGCGCCACCGGCCGACATGCCGATCCCTCTTTCCTTTTTTTTTTCCTTTCCTTCGCACTCTCTCTCTCACCTGTTGGGAGTAGCAGTATTATGGATATGTTTAGTAAAGGTTTTTTTTAACTTTATTTTGTTTTGTGTTGTTGTTGTTTTTTTTTTTCTTCATGTATTATTATTATTATTATTATTATTATCATTTGCCTTATTATTATGATTTTAGAAATTATAAAAATATTTCTAGCTAACTTCAAAGTTAATTATACGCAGTAAAATATTCTCCCCGATTTATATGTATATATTTGGCACAACCATAGTTCTTGGTTTAAATTATTTAGTAATATTCTTCAAATATTTATCTAAAATAAATTTTAACTTATGAAATATAGTTTCTGTCTAAACCATTTTTACAAGCTAGAGTTTTTATTATTCTCTAGATTATACTAGGCTATTAAAATATCTTGTCTAAAAATATTCAAGTATTTAAAAGTAATTTTTATTAATAAAATATAGATTTCAAAACTTAAAAATAGTGTTTTGACAAAAACTTAAGGTCTTAGCCTAAGGTGACTTCTTTTTAAAGTATTTATCCGAAAATATAATTTTGACTAGTAAATAATTTTAAGTACTGTAAATATTTTCTAAAGGAAAATTTGTATATATATATAAATATATATATATATATATATATATATATATAATATATATATATATAATATATATAATATATATATATATATATATATATATATATATATATTACAATTGCGTAAATTTTTTTTGAGTATTATAGATAGTTTTCTAAATTATAAATATAATACTTACTAAATTCCTTTGATTACCATCTTGTCCAATCGTACTATACTCATTCCCTTGTCAATTCTTAGCTTATGTCCACCCTAACTAGTTTGACCATCTTGGACCCGATGAACCAGTCCTTGCCATCATCAGAATTTCCTTTGCATAGTTGTAACCTCGAAGTCGTATTTTGTACCATCATGACCATCACACCAGGCAGCTCACCAGGCGTCGCAACAGGCAAGTATACCTTGCTAATTAACTGTCAATTATTTATTTTCCGCATTATTTATTTTGTTCATATTGTTAGTTTTCTTTGTTATAAACTGCGCGTCCAAGCCACACTTGGGTGCAAGCGACTTTATTAGTCGTTTTTATTTTATGCATGATGACTTAGTGTTAGCGGACTACCTTCTTGTTTGGGGATATCCTTATATTCCTTTGGCTGTGACACTCACACTACACAATTTGAGACATGTTACTAGGGGCACGACTTATTGACTAGCTATCTCTAAAGTCGTGTGACGGTAGATATTCGTAACTGCTATGATTAGGGTTTTAGAGACTCAAGCAGTTACAAAACTGGGCGAGTCATGGACATGACTTGAACAGTGTAGGAAATATTGGGAGAGGACAGTCGCTAGTGCGTTTGAGAATCCAAACAGGTAAACCACAGTCTTCGGATGGAACTATGGCGATATATTTACAGATACCCTCTGACGTTTTAGACGTTACGGCCGGATACAGATGACTGGATGCCAGTTACGTACACATAGCCTAAAATCCCACCCATGCGCATAAAAGTTGTCCTCTAAATTGCACATTAGGCGGTTAGAATCTCCTTGTATATTTGTGTCTAGGATAGTCATTTATATATTATTTTATTCTGACAGTTCATATTAGCTCGTTCTTTCTGTATCTTGTTACGTCCGTCTGAGGACCTGGTTTTTCCCCAGGTGTGTGTTCATGTTTTGCAGGTATCCTAGCTAAGGCCGTGGTCTTCTCCATTCTTCGAAGATGATTGCGCTTGGTTCGACTCGCCAATTTATGTATCGATTCTTGTACATTTCTTTCAATTGAGATAGTTGATAGTGGACTTTGTCTCCGCCCAACGATTGTATCATAAATAATCGAGTTAATTTTATATTATTATCTTTTTCATTGTGGATGAGATTTAGTTTGTCTTGGATTACTATATTTTACAGCTCATGTATTCATACGAGACCTACGTACTTCGTATGAATACAGCTGGCATGTTTATGTACTTGGTCCTACGTATTTTGGGACTGGGGCGTTACATATTTTGTGGTGGTCCATGCAGGTAAAGATAAATTTGGTTACTTTACCGTACCAAGCAATGCGTATATGATTAGAGTCTAGGATCTCATCCACACACTTGACTGCCTTCTCGCTTGACTCCTCGATTTGCATCTTGATTTGATTCCCTCTACCGTTAATTCTTATCCTTCTTTCATGCTTGATGTTGGTTAGAAAGGTAATCCATACTAGGTAGACTTGTCCCATTGTCCCATCACCCTACTAGTTTAACTCTTGTAAGTTGGGTAGAATGCCTTACGACCTAACCCTCCTTATGACCTTGACCAAGTCTTAGACAAGTAGACGGTATAGAACGACTATATAAGTATCAACATAGGACATGACTTAGATTTTAAGGACTTTGACCAAATTCTACTATATTCCAATCTTAATCTCACGTGCCTATATTTTACCATTTTGACTAAATGTTGCTATTATAGCCTAGTTTTGCAAGTTTAACCGTTATCAAACTTGTTCAAGACACATGCTATTGAGCGCGCGCTCACTAACATATTGTCTAGTCAGAACCGGTGCATGATGGTCTGATCAACCTAGTGCACTTTGGTTCGCTTTTAGTTATCGTTCTACGTGGATGGGGACATAGCTAAGCTTGCCCTCTAGAGTTCCATCCGCGACAGCCTTGGCAACTCTTTTGAAATTATTCAGTCGCCTTTGAACCACGTATTTGTATTCAATAAACATCTCCTTCGAACTCTTATTCGTTTTTGTCTTTCACTTAATTTGGAAGGACAGAACACTCGCACTTGATAGATAGAAACCAAGTGTTCCCCTATGACCATAATAGTTATAGTGACCATCAACCAAGCTATGTGTTTACAACCTCGCCTAGAGTTATTCGCCCTATCCTTCGACCTTGATCGTGATCTCTAATCATTTGAAATTTAGAAATGACTAGGATTATTTCCTTAACCACCCCTAAACCTAGACGCGTAACTTCATTCTAAGGAACCATGTACCCTTGCTCTCTAATTATTTTACCTTCATTTCCAAAACTTTCGATCTTTTACTTACGTTAGTTAGCGACCTCACCCATAACCATATCCATGATTATTTCGACATTATTTAAAATCGCGATTTTCTAATACATGTTGCATTGAACATCGTCTCCTTACCTGATGATAGGATCGTGTTCTGTATCGATATACCCTTGTACCTACTCCCCCCTACTTATTCTTAATTTCGAGGACGAAATTCTTGTAAGTTGGGTAGGATGTAAAACCCCTAATTTTTTACTATATTTTTAATAAATTTTTTTTGTATTTATACGTCGCATAGTCGTATTGTACGTCGTACGGGAATTTGCATTTTCCGTATTTACTCGTCGATTGCGAATATGTACGAGGTACACATTTTTAGAAAAATATTTTTGATTTTATTATCTGTCACGACCCGATCCCAAATAATTGGGTCGAACCGGATCATGCCCAGCCTGCACCGTTGTTGAGACGGCGGCAGTAAGCTGTTCCATTAGCAGGTAACCATAAGAACAATATCTATATTTGTCACAACTCTTTATTCGGGAAATGAAACTTTATTAAACATTTGAAATAAATACAACTGGAATTTAAAAGTACTTAAATAAATGCTAAATTCAAATAAACAGAGTTTTTCAATAAAACAAAAAAACTGGGAAAAAGAAATCTATCTAAGCAGTCGGCTCATCGGTCTCAGTCCCTGCGTCCTCCAATGGGGACTCTGGCAGTACTACGGGGTACAGAACAGGATCGTAGTAGCTGCTGTACAACAGCTCAGCATCCTCAATATCCCCTAAAAATGTATCTCCAGTCAGGAGGGAGCAAAGTACAATTCATGCTAATTTAAACAGTTAAAATAAATAATAGAATCATGCACTTTTAAACAGTTTAGAAATGAACAGTTTTCTAGCAGTAAAATAGTGTGATTTGAATAGGCAATGAATATGACCGGCTTGGGTTGTACAGTTGTATCCTATTGATACGATACGGCTTATCCCCGTGTGTATGAGGGGTAAGCTAATACAGTTCTAAGTTATCAGTTGGATGTGGTCATAAACATTACACTATTCCCCCAGTTCCCAACAGTCATCAGTCAGTGCTCTCCGAGAGAGTTTCGTGTTGCATCGTGGTTTAAACTTGCAGTAAAACGATTATTAAAATAACTGTAAACTAACACAAACTGTACTTGCCTCAAATGAACTAGACTGGAAAGTTGGAGACTTCGAAATGGGAATTTAGGATCGTCCTCGAATTCCTACATTTGAGAAATTGACTCAGAATCCAGGGTTACCAATCTAACTACGCTAGTTGAAATCTCTAATTGTGTCCTAACCAATTTTAATTCTTTATTAACAGAACACGAACAAAAACACGATTACTGGTGCGTTGAATTAATAACGAGGGAAAGATCGTTTAAACTTTGTATTTTGGGAAAAACTCGTCGATACCAAATTAATTGATTAAAACTTTATATTTTCATATTATACATATAAAACTAACTAAATCTTATTTTAATGAGAAACACATGATCGTTGTTTAAATATTAAAACTTGTAAATTTTAATATGAGAAAATTTTATTAATTTTTATATGAAAATAATTATCTATTTCGATTTACGCGTACGCTAAAAGAACTCACAAAACCAGCAAATCAACAGAAAACCTACGCTACTAAATTACAAGTCACAGAGCCGACAACCAGCTGGGCTTATGCCCATTACAATTTATTTACATAAATTGAAATAAGACAAAATGGTCGTTAGTTCTAAAACTTTCTATAATTAATTATGAGTAAATTAAATGATAAAATAAAGTAAATATTTAATGAGTCTCAGATATGGTCCAATCGTATTTAGGCTAATGCCTCAACGTCCGGGCGAAGCCGGTTTCGTTTGCACTTAGCCAGGGCCCATTGACTGATATGGTCGTCGCCCAAAATCCAATATATTAATATTATTTTCCGAAAACTATTTTAAAATCATTTTAAAAATATAATTAAATTTTACGGAAAATTCGGCAGCATTTCCTCTATTTTTGGTCAACCCAAAAACTGGAAAAGTGTGCCAATATTTTCCTGCAAAATCCCAAACCAGGGAATCCAAAATATATATATAAAAATAACCACAACAATTTCCAAATTAATTCGGAACGACCCGAAACGAATTCGGGAAACCGAAACCAACCCAAAATCGTTACAGCACAATATCGAAAAAATCCGAAAATCAAATCAACCAGAAAACCATTTCCAAAAGTTTCGAAAAAAGAAAACCAACTAACAGAAGCTTTCCGACGTTTCTCGAAAAATCCCGGGAACGACGTTCACCCAAAATCGAATTTCCCAAAGGAAATTCATGGACCAACTCATCATCGACACGGGGAGGGACGAACTACTGTGATTAACCAGGGATTACCCAAAATGACGGAATCCGAAGGGTTGTCTCGGACTCGGGACGCGCAAATCCATAGGTCAGACTCGAAATCCAGCAAAGAGTGCTGGACAGGAGCTGTCCAGAACAACGGACAGC
Source organism: Iris pallida (assembly GCA_029216955.1). Taxonomy (NCBI): domain Eukaryota; kingdom Viridiplantae; phylum Streptophyta; class Magnoliopsida; order Asparagales; family Iridaceae; genus Iris; species Iris pallida. The sequence continues at coordinate 15,273,094 of JANAVB010018599.1, forward strand.
CTCGGGGTGCGCCGGGGTGCTGGTCGGGCACGGGACAGCACGTGGGGTCAGCACTGGGTCGCGGCGGTGGAGCACCGGGCGGCCGAGGAAACACGCCGGGGGCGCTGGGTCGACAGCGGAAGCTCGGGGTCGGGGCTCTGGCGCTCGGGGGTCGGGCCGGGAAGGTCGCCGGGGCGCGGCGAGGGCTGGAGGAGGCCGGCGGGAGGCCGGAGGGTTGGGGGCCGCGTCGGGTCCGTAGCGATGGGCACCGAGAAGGGCGCTGGGAGGCCGGGGGTTGTTCTGGTGTGGAAGAAAAGAGTGGTTAATGGTGGTGGAGTTTTCTTTGTGAGGAGTAGAGAGGGAGGGAGAGTTTTGAGTGCTCTGGAGAGAATGGGATGAGTGGGGAGAGAGGGAGAGTGGGGTTCTAGTGGTAGAAAGTGTGTGTGGTGTTATAAGGAGAAAAGGTGTTGTGCTGTGGTGAACGGGAGTAATTGTAGGGTGCGAGGAGTGTGGAAAAAAATAGTACGTGGGGTGAGGGGAGAGATCTGGTCCACTTGGACCAGATCCAAAAGAATATAGGATATATATATATAATATATATATATATAATATATATAAAAATAATATATATATATGTATATTTTTTTTTTAAAAACCAAATCAGATTTCAAAGAATAGGAATTGGACTGGGTCTGGGTTCGGGAATCAGGTCCGGGCTCGAGTCTGGTCCGCAAATCAAAAACCCGGGATTTAATTTTGAAATTAATTTTAAAGCTCATAAATACTGCTAAAATAATAATAATATTTTAATATTAATAATCATCACACTATAAAACTGGGTTTCACATTATCGATGATAGTTTCAAAATAATATATATAATAGTTATTTTTATTAAAAGTAATTTAGCAAGAAGGTATTTTAAAGTTTTGATTATTATGTTTATTTTCAAAATTGTTTTATCCAAATTATTAAAAATATAGTTTAAAATTATTTCCTATTAATACTTAAATATTTATTATAATTTTCGAAATTATTTACTATTAATATTTTATTATTCGAAAAAGTATTTGAAAATATTGTTTTGGTTTAAATTTAATTAAATATGATGAAGTAGATTTGAAAAGATTATTTTTATTGGCTTACATTTGAAAATATTTTAAATAGCTTTGATTTGGAGATGTAATTTATCTATATTAATTTAGATTAGATTTATCTAAATTTGAATTAGATTTGAATTTAGATAGGAATGTATTTAAAATAAATAATAAATTATCTATTTGGGTTTTAAACAAATCCTAATCTTTATCCAATTGGGAATTCCACATCCTAAATAGGCAGGTACTCATCATAGATTTCTATTTTCACCATCACAACTAGAAAAGGTGCATCGTGTCGTGTCCCATCCACTATTTATTTTCCTTTACAAATACAAATTCCCTCCGTGCCCGACATGCCGGACACCCCGTCCGTGTCTCACAGGACACGATGGTAGCCCTTTACCACTATCAATCCTAAGACCTACGACCCCTCCTCGCCGTAGCTACCAGACCAAGCCGACCAAACCACCGTCGTCAGCACCACCAGCCTTCCGACGACACCTAGCCCCGACACCGAACGACCCCCTTGCAACGACAACCATCAGCATCTACATCCCCGTCAACCACCACTGGCTCCTCCCCCTTGGCCGGAGACGACCACTCGCCATCCCGACCTCTTCCGACCAAGCCCAGCCTCCAGACCATCCCCATCACCACAACCCACTGTCACCATCCCCGCCACCGTCACTCAGGCCACCTTGGCCGAGTGCAACCACCCACCACCATCCGAAGAAAAAGAAAACTAAACCCTAACCCTAAAACTTACCCCGCCGGCGAACGGCAGCCTCCGTGAGTCCCGAACCTCCACAGCCACGCCCTGGCCTCCGTTCTCCGTCCACTAGGCTGCCTCGCATCGTGCTGCGAGTTTGCCGGCGATCTTCTCTGGCGACCCCACCTCCTCGTGCCGGTGAACGTCGCGGACCCGGCCTCCACCAGTGAATCCCCGTCCGCCGCGAGCTTCGCCGAGTCACCCCTTCCGCCTAACGCTGCCTCTCCCCCGACTCTTTCCCTCACCTTCCTCCCTCCGCCTCTTCTTCTCCGCTCCGACCCGCGATGAAACCCTGCCGACCGCCGGAGCTGTCCCTATCACGAACGCCGTCGCCGCCCAAACCCTCTGCCGACCGCCGGAGCTGTCCCCTATCCCGAACCGCCGTCGCCGCCCAAACCCTCTGCCGACCGCGACTTCACCCTCTCCGCCTCACCGGCCACGGCGCCTCCATCGGTCGATCCCTCCGCCCTCTCTCCCTCTCTCCAGCTCCTCCCCCTTCGCCTCTCTTCCTCCGACTTCCCCGACAGCACCACCGGCCGACATGCCGATCCCTCTTTCCTTCTTTTTTTCCTTTCCTTCGTACACTCTCTCTTTCACCTGTTGGGAGTAGCAGTATTATGGATATTTAGTAAAGGTTTTTTTTTACTTTAATTTGTTTTGTGTTGTTGTTTTTTTTTCTTTTTTTTCTTTTTCATCTGTTATTATTATTATATATTATTATTTGCCTTATTATTACGATTTTAGAAATTATAAAATATTTCTAGCTAACTTCAAAGTTATTTATACGCAGTAAAATATTCTCCCCGATTTATATATGTATATTTGGCACAACCATAGTTCTTGGTTTAAATTATTTAGTAATATTCTTCAAATATTTATCTAAAATAAATTTTAACTTATGAAATATAGTTTCTGTCTAAACCATATTTTACAAGCTAGAGTTTTTATTATTCTCTAGATTATACTAGGCTATTAAAATATCTTGTTTGAAAATATTCAAGTATTGAAAAGTAATTTTTGTTAATAAAATATAGATTTCAAAACTTAAAAATAGTGTTTTGACAAAAACTTACGGTCTTAGCCTAAGGTGACTTCTATTTTTAAAGTATTTATCCGAAAATATAATTTTGACTAGTAAATAATTTTAAGTACTGTAAATATTTTCTAAAGGAAAATTTGTATATATAAAAATAATATTTACAAGTAATTGCGTAAATTTTTTTCGAGTATTATAGATAGTTTTCTAAATTATAAATATAATACTTACTAAATTCCTTTGATTACCATCTTGTCCAATCGCACTATACTCATTCCCTTGTCAATTCTTACCTTATGTCCACCCTAACTAGTCTGACCATCTTGGACCCGATGAACCAGTCCTTGCCATCATCAGAATTTCCTTTGCATAGTTGTAACCTCGAAGTCGTATTTTGTACCATATGACCATCACACCAGGCAGCTCACCAGGCGTCGCAACAGGCAAGTATACCTTGCTAATTAACTGTCAATTATTATTTTCCATATTTATTTATTTTGTTCATATTGTTAGTTTCCTTTGTTATAAACTGCGCGTCCAAGCCACACTTGGGTGCAACGACTTTATTAGTCGTTATTTTATTTTATGCATGATGACTTAGTGTTAGCGGACTACCTTCTTGTTGGGGGATATCCTTATATCTTCCTTTGGCTGTGACACTCACACTATACGGTTTGAGACATGTTACTAGGGACACGACTTATTGACTAGCTATCTCTAAAGTCGTGTGACGGTAGATATTCGTAACTGCTATGATTAGGGTTTTAGAGACTCAAGCAGTTACAAAACTGGGCGAGTCATGGACATGACTTGAACAGTATGGGAAATATTGGGGAGGACAGTCGCTAGTGCGTATGGGATTCCAAACAGGTAAACCACAGTCTCCGAATGGAACTGTGGTGATATATTTACAGATACCCTCTGACGTTTTGGACGTTACGGCCGGATACAATGACTGGATGCCAGTTACGTACACATAGACTAAAATCCACCCATGCGCATAAAAGTTGTCCTCTAAATTGCAAATTAGGCGGTTAGAATCTCTTGCATATTTGTATCTAGGATATCATTTATATATTATTTTATTCTGACAGTTCATATTAGCTCGTTCTTCCTGTATCTTGCTACGTCCGTCTGAGGACCTGGTTTTTCCCCAGGTGTGTGTTCATTTTCTGCAGGTATCCTAGCCAAGGCCGTGGTCTTCTCCATTCTTCCGAAGACGATTGCGCTTGGTTCGACTCGCCACTTTATGTATCGATTCTTGTACATTTCTTTCAATTGAGATAGTTGATAGTGGACTTTGTCTCGTCCAACGATTGTATCATAAATAATCGAGTTGATTTTTATAATTATCCTTTTATTGTGGATGAGATTTAGTTTGTCTTGGATTACTACATTTTACAGCTCATGTATTCATACGAGACCTACGTACTTCGTATGAATACAGCTGGCATGTTTACGTACTTGGTCCTACGTATTTTGGGACTGGGCGTTACACATCCAAAGGAGCTTCCAATTCTCAGAGCGCCTCGACAAGCCTAAGGCGACCTTCTCCTTCGACAAAGACGATGTCATTACTATCTTTCACACATTGACAAAGGGTAATAAACTGACATTGCCTCACCCATGACATCGTACAGAGCCGAGCCAGCTCAACTATCCCAAGTAATGTCTCTATCATCAGTACGTACATCATTCCACCAAGGACTATATCGTCCTAAAAAAGAAGATACAACAACTTATCGACAACCATGTGATCAACCTCGAAGCTGAAGACAAGGTCGTATCTTCTAACATGATCTCTCTTCAGTTTGATGACTTTTCTCCCACATAAGTCCCAGACGGCGTGGTCCCGATTCCCAAGGCAAAATAAAAGTCGTCAACCTACTGCCAGCTCGCAACTCAACCTTGGTGCCACTCACGACTGAATATGGTGAGGTCATGTGGGTCCATTCGGACCTTGTGTAAGAAATAACGTAGGGGGTGGTACCTCCCAAAGCAAAAAGGGGCAAAAGTACAAGTCATGCCATATGGTGTCCTCTCCCATCTATGAGGTTCTATCTTGCGAGACGCGATCAAGAAAGACTTATCTTCGGATATACGACCCCGCACAAGAAGAAGTAGTACCTTTTCAACCTCCTTCTACCCCCACAAGCTAGAAGTCGGCCCATTAAACCTTCAACTACAGACAAAGCCAAGCAGAAGGAGACACGTTTGACAAGTCTCTGAAGGCTCCAGCTTCCGAAGGCATGGATCGGCCCTACAACTTTGACACACTAGCACACTAGCCAATAAACCTGCCAGGTTGTCTCTGTTCGATCTGTTGCGACTCTCCAAAGAAATACGGAAGGCTTTAAGTGGCATTACTACATGCTGACTCTTACCTCGCCGAAGTCAAAGCCTCCGCTGAAGACCCTATCTCTGTCCTCACTGCCACAGTACTATGGAAGTGGTGCCCAACATCACCTTTTCACAGGAGGACATGTTACTCAAAAATAATCGTCATGATAGACCCCTATACTATACAGGGTATATCAGGCGATCAAGGTGGACCACATGCACATCGATACAGGATCCTTCCTTAGCATCATTCCTAGAAGTTTGCTTTAAATTATAGGAATCCTTCTGCACAAGCTATCTACAACCAACACAACTATCATGCTTTTAATGCTGGTCGAAGCCACCTGATGGGCAAAATCCGTCTCAAGGGACTGATCGATGATCTCCGAACGGAGGCTTCTTGCTATATGATCGATGCCAATGTATGTACAACATCTTATTAGGACGTCCATGAATACACGAGAACATGATCGTTCCCTCCACACTTCACCAATGCTCAAGTATGTCAACAGCGACGGTCGTAAATACGGAGTTTGCCAATGTCGACCCTTTTAAGGGCATCGAAGCTTACTATGGAGATTCGGTACTTTACTAATCCCAGCCCCCCAAGGATGATGGCAACGAAGCTGACAATGAAGCTGAAGCAAGCTCATCCTCTAATGATGGTCCCCTGATCATCTGAGTCAAAGGACGTACTACTCCAAACAGTACTCCGAAGCCTCTCACAATCTGGATAAAAAAGAACCCTGACAAGGTCAAACCATTGACCATCACTCTCAGCAAGACCCCCGGGAGGAACCTGCTGATGCCCGTCCTCCTAATCCTGAAGAACTACTCTACATGGTGAATTCGGCCAAGACTATGGCTCCTCTTCCAGATGATGATCCTCTCAATGAGTATATCAATGTTTGCCATTATTGTAAAAGTGCAGAATAATTTTATAGGAGGACTGAACTTAACTCATAATACAAACTCGCTCGCACAAAGAAAGCCTAGGATTGAAAACCTAGGTACACAATCTAAGTATGATTATTTATTTTTGATTCTGGGGGCTGACGATAGAGGTTCGGGAAAGCGACGGCAGGTCTGCCTTACTCCTTGGACGATCAGACGTAACCTTGACTCTGATGAAGAAATGCTCTCGGGATGTATGGAAGAATCCTCTGTGCGTGCCTTTGTCTCTCTGTGTGTCCAACCAGGTGGAGAGAGTCTCTCTTGCAAGGGAATGTCACCTTGCTATTTATAGGAGTGGGGTGTGATCATTAGGGTTTACAATAATTGCCCTTTAAAAAGTCGGCGACCAATAATCTGGACCATTAATCTTGATTGCAACAAATCTGGCAGTTAATTTTTGATTGCGCCAAATCTGTATGGGCAATTATATTGATTTCAATGAATCTTGATGACAAGCTCGGATCTTCCGCAACGTGTTCAATTTGCTTAATTACAACAAATCTGATTTGATCGAGTAATTATGATGATTATAATAAATCTGGTTGTTATGATTTGCTAGCAGCCATAACTCCGAGGGGATAAGACCGCCACGTGTCTCAACTGTCATGAGGATCGCCACGTGTCTCAACTATCGTAAGGGACGTCCTGACAGAGCCGCATGAATGTGGTCTCTAAATGAACCGCATATGGGTGTCCTTCCACACTCCTAGCCGCATGAAGGTAGCAGCCGCATGAGGGGGCGGCCGCATGAGAAGAGCAACCGCATGAAGAGAGCAACTGCATAGGGGTGACAGCCGCATAGGAGTGGCAGCCGCATAGGGAGCTTTGGACTTGGCGGATCGTGCCAGCTATAAAAGATTTTTTCTTTTCCCTAGGAGCACGCCATCATGTCAGGCTATCATTTCAGCTTTATGTCAGAGTTGTCACTTCGCCTTTCTGTCAGAGCTGCCGTCAGGGGATTTAATGAGGCAGTTGCTTTATGGCCAGTTGTAGAGACAAACTGCTTAGGGTCACGTGCTTCTTCCTGAGCCGCATGGAGCTATCCGAGCCGTATGAGGCTTTAAAGGACTTTTGAACCGCATGATTGTCTAACGATTCTGAGCCGCATAAGGCTTTTTCTGTCTGAGCCGTATGGGCTTTTCTTTATATTTTCTTGCTTCTACAAGACCCCCTTCAAAGTTTTCAATTTGCAAAATTGAAATACTTCGAATAGAAGCATGGCTATGTAAACTCTTCTGGCCGCATAGGATGTTCTAGCCGCATGGGCTTCCTAGCCGCATGGACTTCCTAGCCGCATGGACTGTCTGGCCGCATAGACTCCCTGCCACGTGTGCGTCTCATTAATTGTTCTTGATTTGCTTTGGATTTAAAGCCGCCTTTTGGGCAGGATCCCAAGGGTCGGTTTTAAATATTCGATTTTCCTCGATGACCGAAGAGTCGATTTTGTTTTTATGCAGCACGCGGATCGAAGCATCCCCCTCCTTCTGTCTATAAATAGGAGCATTTTTGGTCAGAGAAAACTTCTTTACTTTTCTGTCTTCAACTCTTCTTGCCCTAGGTTGCTATCTTCGTCTTCCTTCTCCGCTCATCAATCAACAATGGCCCCCAAGTCTTCCAAGGCCACGATGAAGGATAAGGGAGTGGATTCTTCGTCACCACGGTGTCTGAAGTTCACCCCGACGTTCACCCCACCGTTGCTGGTAAGGGTTTGGCGGATCGTATACTTCGAAACCCTAACAAAGACGGCTCTGTTATATTTTATGCACAAGCCTTTAATGCGTCCCTCGTCTTCATTGAACTGTTCAAATTGTATGGGCCGCATGTATGTCCTATGTCCGAGCCACATGGGGGTATATCCTATGTCCGAGCTGTATGGGAGTTTGTCTAGTAGCCGCATAGACACTTCACAAACTGAACCGCATAATGAACCATCGAACAGAGCTGCATAAGTCTTTCTGAATCGAACCACATAAAGCCCCCTCAAACAAGACCGCATAAGCTTATCTGGACTGGGCCGCATGAGGCTCTGGCCATCTTCTAACTTTGTTTTTTTTATCTTTGATTCTTGCAGCATCCATGTCGAAGGCTGAGATCATTGTGAAGGAAGAGCTGCTGTCTCCTTTCAAACAAGAGTCATCGCTTGTTAAGGAGGAGGTAATACCAAAAACGAGAGAAAGAAAGGAGAGCTGGCGCCTATTGAAGTTGCTATAAAGGAGGAGCCCCAGTCTGACGGCGATAGTATTGGGAGTTCTGACCCTCCTGCTCTGGACGAGGATTTTTGCTCAAGTAGATCCTTCGTATGAAAAATGGTTGAGGGATTGGTATATGCGCCCCCGCAACTAGGATTCGTAGGCCTCATAAATGTCATCTTTGTCTTAATATTTCTGTCTGTCTTTACCTGTAGTTTGTGTTTTGCTTCTTTTGGACATTAATATAATCTTCCTTCTTGTCTGAATGAAATGATAGAGAACTTTTTGGCTTGCTCATGAGATGTAGTCATGTGAATGTAACTGATTTTGAATGAACAGAATACATTCGCTCTATTCTTTGCTTGTAGTAGTTGTCCCAATGGAAGACTTTTTGTGGACCTATTATCCTTGGCGTACCCTGGTTCTGGATACGGATAATAAGTTGGGAGAGAACCAACATACTTACTCAGAGGTAGTGAGAACATGGTAATATGAGGGTTTCTTCGATGGAGCCTTCCTACTAAGAGGTAATGAGGACATGGCAGGAGTGGGCTCCATGAAGGGTGCATAGAACAACTCAGAGGTAATGAGGACGCATAAGTTCTATGTGAGGGGCGTTTATTTTTGGTGGAAGGAAAACAACTCAGAGGTAACATCGACGTAGTTGTTTCGGAGAATTTGTAGATCTGTTACCCTTTTTGTGCACTGAAAGTGCGGGTATTGGATCATAAGGAGGGAGCTCTTTTAGGAAGAAAGTTCAGAGGTATAATCATACATGACTTACTACCTAAAAGATGCGATATAGATTCATCTTGTAGTGACCGGAGTGTAAGTTCAGCGGTACATGCAGGTACATAACTCAACAATCTGGGAGATTTGTAGTCGAAATTTGAGTTCAGCAGTACCAGAGGGTACGTAACTCATCAATCTGGGGAATTTGTAGTCGAAAT
>JANAVB010018599.1:16013192-16043825 GCA_029216955.1 Iris pallida
GGTTGAGCTAGTTGCCAATCAGGTTGGTTAGCTAGGTCCCTTAAGCTCAAAATGCACCTTCAGTGACTTTTGTGTTTAAGTAGCACATGAGGCCTCAATTGGGTGGCACACTAGTGGCATGAGCATAGTGGGCTTCGAGTAGATCACAACCATATATTGGGTCGGATGAATTGAGTCGAGGTTGAGGCTCTAATGGAAGTCGGAAGTATACCGGTATTATGGTAAGGTTTATAGCTAGTTCTTTTGACCTGAAAGTCGTACCACAAAAATAGTACAAGGGGACGTGTTTGAGTAGGACATGATATACCTAGATGAAGGTGGACTCGTCTAGATCTTGTATATAAAATTTGTTGGAAGATAACAGCTGGTCTCGTGCTTCGAATATTAGACACGCCGGAGACACAAAATGATCTAAATGGAAAGTGGAGTCCATGGGACACTAATTATCATCCTAATGGGAATTATACTAATCAATCGATAATCCTCGTATGTCCCAAAATTTTAGAAGGCTTCCAGTCTACTCACCTTAGAAGCTAGGACATGGTTTTAGGAATAATAAGGTTAGAAGAATTCCAAAGTCCAGATATTGTACCTCGACTATCGTTAATAAAGAATAAGGCACGGCGTAACGGGATACGGTAGATATAAGTCAAGCCAAGGATCGTTCCTCAATAAATGGAAATGAGTATGTACAATGACACACGATCGATAAAATAGATGATCTACTCCTCCATAGTATACAATAGTTATCGACGGGTAACCAACCCTAAGGCACATCATACGAAGAGATTTCTAACAATTGAGTCATGAATTTCTATTTGTGTTAAGCCTGCCAGACTATTGTCATAAGGGTTCTAGTGGTATAGGCTGTAGTGATCATGTATTTTTGTTGATAACTGGTAGACCATAATATGACAGGATAATTAAGCTATGGTATTGGCTAAGCTAGTGACTGTGGTATTCCAACTAGTTAGGTCTTAATAATAAGATTTACATAACTAGGGTAATATTTGTTGGAAACCAATCTCGGATGGATGTCTACCATAGTCATGGTAAATAATTGTCCTTACCCTTGTCTATTCATCTCATTTCTAAACTGTGGGCTTTGGTCGAGGAAAGGTTGGGTCAAGGCTTAAGTGTTGCTAGTTAAATCAAGCTTGAAGCAAATAATTAGAGGCTCACAACAATTGTTTTCTTGAGAATAGATAGTCTCCTAGGTTGGCATTTTGACTAAAGGTAAAACCCTAATCATTCTCAAATTCATATGGCTAGAAGGTCCCAATAGTAGTTTGAGGGTCAAGAGGAGAACGAGTAACTCAAGGCAAGGTTCTAGTCATATGGCTGGCCAATGGTAGCTACACCTGTGTATACAAATATCATAGCCATGTGGTACTTTGTATCTATCTTGCAATTATGAGCTTTCGTCTTTCCAAATCAGTGAAAGACAAAAACAATAAAGAGTTCAAGAAAGATGCCACTGAATACAATTACGTGATTCAAAGACGATTGTATAATTCAAGAGGAATTGTCAATGCAGTCGCCGATGAGACCGTAGAGACATCTGCATCTCATTCCACGTAGGTTAATCTGAGGGAGAGCAAACCGAGTGCACTAAGGTTGATCAGACCGTAGTACATCGATTCTGATTAGACAATATGTTAGTAGGCATCCCCAATAAACATATGTCTTGAATCAAGCTCGATAAAAGAGTAAGCTTGCAAAACTAGGCTGTAATAGCAGTGTTGGTCAAAATAGACAAAATACAAGCATACGAGATTTTTGAAAGGAGGCACAAGTAGTTTGAGTTTTGCTTGAATCAAAACCTTACCTGGTGTTCTTGCTCGTACAGTCATCCTATACTATCTTCTTATCCATAAAGCCTTGGTCGACTAATGGGTTATGGACCTCTAAATTTTATATTCTAGATAAACCTATTAGTGTCAGTCAATTACCTCGTCAATAGATCACAAGGACCACGGAATGCTAGGTTGGGAGACATGATACTCAACTTACGGAACTTTCACTAGTATTGGCTTTGGATCTTATGGGACACACCGGGCATTTTCCTATCCTCTATAGTATCCTAAACTTGTGATCACGTCTGAAATTATTTTATCAAGAATTATGTCTTGCCCGTATACTCTGGCGATAGTAAACCCTTGGTTCCGTGATTCCGTAGTGATATGCTATCAGATACTCTACCTTATATTGACACAAGGTCTAAAGAGGTCAACAAAGATATAGTTTTAGCAATGTTCCACAACCTACGATTCCTTGAGATAATTTCGACTCTATGGGTCGTGCCTCGCCAGTGCGCTGCTGCCTAGCCATCGCAATCGTTAAATTACTCCAACTATATTCCTAAGAACTTCAAGGAGTTGCTAGAGCTTCAAACTAGTTGACTATGATAGAAAGCGTAACCATCTGTCTATAAGTCTCAATCCTTAAAGTAAAAGATTGATCGGGAAGGAAATAACTGAAGACAAGGGAAGTAAGGATATTCCAATCTTTATTTCAAATGTATTTCAATTGGCTGAGGGAAAACTTTGAATCAAATCTACCTCGGGATTCGTATATGAATAACAGAATCAGAATTTATAAACTAATTACTTACGACAAAATATGATTTTAAATAGGTAATTCTAACTTATGTTATAAGGTTTATCTAATAAAGCAACAAAAAATTGAATAGTTTATCAAGGTTAGAGCATTAATTCTAGGAAAATCTAACTTACCAAGTGAATAATATACCCACATTGGATCAAATCGTCATTTCAAAAGTAATAGTATATCTATAAAGATCTGATAAGCTATCTAAATTTAATAATTCTTTATCTAAATTACATGACCTATCTGACAACCTTAACTACCCAACGGTCAATTTGAATAAGGGACTCCTAGTCCTAGTCATCCTCTTAAATTAATTTAACTCTAAGTTGTGAATGAGCATTTTCTAGTCGCAGGCTCGCAGTAGTACGACTGACATAGGTACTACCACGAGTTCGTAATCTTTTACAAAAACTGACCTGCAAGGGCCACCACAAAAACTTGTCACAACCTACACCTGCTTTTTCGGATACGAGACGTGTCTAAGCCAACCTACACCGCAGAGTCGGCGGTAGAACATTGTCACGGCCAAGATGCTCAAAATCACAAAATATAACATCTACTGCTCATTCACATTTTAAATTTTTACAACATTTACAACTTTTATAATTAAAGAAAATACAAAATTCTTACACATATTTGAAAATGATACCACTTCTCTCTAATTTTTAGGTTTTTGTCTGCAAGTACACCCGTATCACCCAATGCTAATAGAAGCCACAGCTAACCTAAAAAATATTGGTTTCCAGTCAGGAATGGAACAAGCACGCAAACCGATGGCAATGCAAAAACACAATAGCATTCACAATACATGAAAATAACGTATGTGAGATGAAAACTAGAAAGTAACTGATGACATGGCAAGCAGTGAAGAAAACCAGGAAACAAATGAAAGGTAACTATTTATGTGTTTTGAAATATCTTGTTCGACATATGAACGGCTAAGGGGTAAATACGGTACCCTGCACGCGTTGTGTGCAGCTGCTATCAGTCAAGATCAGTCATATTGGGATGGGTAAGGGGTAGTTCACATGTCTACTAAGATATTTCCTCTTCCGACTAGTACTCATGGACTCGAATAAGTCACGAAACACGAAAACATGATAATCACGATATATAGTAAGTAGAGTCCTATGATACTAATTTTAGTGACGAGCGTGTCAACAAGCAGCAAGATTTATGTATAAACATGAAACGTAAAAATTACTATGAATCAAAAAGCAATCAGAAAGTGTACTTGCCTGAGGTCCTTTGCTGGTGAAACCGATAATACAATCACTCCGAGTCACTAAAGTCAACACAAGCAAAAAGTCTTCGAATGCTGAAATAGACATTACCAACATTTTTAGAATAGTCAAATTAGCTAGGATTGCCTGTCCTCAAGTCCAATTCTGGACACATGGGCAAAATGGTAATTTTGGGTCAAAAATGATGTCCGCCGTTGGACCCGCTTTGTACCGAAAAGCTTGTCAGGGTTAATGGTCTTTAAAGTCATCAAACTATATGTCTATGGATTCATTTTGATGATGAACCTGACCATATGTCCAAAGTTGGATTCCGCAGGCCGTGCACAAAATCGCCCGTCGAATAGGATCGTGGGGCCCGTAAAACGGTGATTCGATCAACTGTCTCAGAATATGACCAAACTTGGCATACAGGACCAAAACAACGATACGGTCCTGTTGGTGTAAGTTTCATCTCGATCTGACGAACGTACAGAAAGTAATTGAGAAGTTTGTATAGAGGCCGATACAGTGAATTTTGACAGATATGTATCAAATTCGTCACGCACATGCAACCAATTTAAATTCCGTTAAAGTCCCACATCCAAGAAGCCGAGACACACCTTTCGATGGTTTCGGTTCGCGACTACGTCGTCCAGATTGGCAGGACGCATGTCATATCGGAGGAATTTTCTAGATTTTTAATATTTTAAAACAATTTTTTGGTCAATTTGGGTTGTCGATTTCTTGGCGCTCGGTCGATGAAATCGATTTCGGTAAATAGGGTTTCAGAGTCCTATAGGTTGCCTATAACTCTGCTTAATTCGATTTCAATAATACCTAATCCTGACAGTAAAATGGCTTCCAAGTTGGGTGTGGTGTCCGTTACAAACTCTGTTTACGAACAGAGTTTTCGTCGACTTCGAGTCGATTTATCGGACAGTAGGGTTATCTATACACAAATCTATCTAGCAGGGTCTCAAGGGGGTTATATGGTCTACACATACGAGTTTACAAATTCAAAAATGACTGCAAAATAACGAAGGAAATCGGAGGAGAAGTTGGTACCTCGGTTTGGAATCACAAAGCAATCCCCTGTTTCATGCACGTGGTTCAGTCACCATCTGGTGACTCGTACGGCGGCGCAGGTCGCGGATGGCCGCACAGGTTGACAGGGATGTCGCGGGAAGGCGCTTAGTATTTTTAGGGTTGTTTTCTCCTCTCAGTCTCTCTCGACTTCTTCTAACAATAGTCGCGGGGGGGGAGGAGGGGGATTCCGCTCGGCTGGGTTTGGGGATGCCCGGGCTCGGGCCCAGGGCTGGGGGTGGTTTGCTGTTGCTTTATTTTTTTAAAATTATTTCCTATATGTATATGTATATACACACCTACTTTTTCACACACACACACACCCCCCCACCCCCACCCCCCCCCCACACATATATATTTTTTTTCATATATATATATTATAATATATATATATATATATGTATATATAACATTATATATGTATACATTAATAATTCAAAATATAATTTACATGCCTATATATTAAATACATATATACCTATAATTATTTCTACTTATGTATATCAATAGATGTCTATATATACCTAGTTATAATATGTTAATATTTACTAACATCCATATAGATAAGCTCTATTGATTTATAATTATTTATACAAAGCCTAATACGTACGTACCACTTATACACATAAGTATTCATAACATAAAATTCCAAAACTAAAATGTTATTCTAAGGAAGTCGTCATGCTATTTTCTAAGTAAAATATCATTTAAATAGAAATAACATATTTAATATATTTAAATATAATAATAATATACTTTCTAGACCGAAACATAAATACCAATATAATAATAGTCAATATATACATCTGTATGAACGTCTCGGGACTCACTACTCGATTACAAGAGCTTGGATTTGGTTTGGGTCCAGTCCGAACTAAATTGGTACAACCAGGTCTCCTACAAGTCAATAAGCAATAAAAATTAATATTAGATTATTTATAGGTTCAAGTCGCAACTTGGCCTGCTTTTTCTAGTTAGAACAAACCTATAGCTCCGCCTTCCCTAGCATAGCTAATACACTAGCCAAAGCACGCAACTGCACTATCCGTGCCATGATTCCTAGTCATCTTGTACTCCAAATCTCAACTATGACTAAGGCCATCGACCGTAATAATTAACTAATTAATTATTTATAAAAATCTAAAAATCACCATTCAAATAATAATAAAAGTATTTCAAAATTTCTGGGAAGGGGAGCTACATCCGGCTATCGCTATGGATCATTTATTTCGTCCTACTTGCACTTGCATGCAAGCTGGTGGTGGTCAGTACTTTAACATACTTGTGATGTGAACAAAGGCTACATCGTCTGAAATGATCACTAATTTATTTAGTGAGAAAATATTTTATATTATATAATCTTACTACTTTTACCTATGTTTATTTCAGGCAGATTAGAGTCATATTACATCTTTTGAAAACACTTTCGAAAAGCTATAATTCATTTCTATTCATTTCAAGCATACAAGGGACTATTCATTTTAAGTGAAGTGCAGTGTATTTCATAAGCCACAATCACTTCTCTTGTTCAAATGATTCTTAGGGTCAATTACAAGCATGATATCGTTTTATTTCTTTCACAGTAAGACATGTTCTTTGATACAAATCAGGATCAGAAACTTAAGCAAGACATATATCACTTTTTCAGTAATTCTTACTATAGTCGATGGTTCATCCCTGTACATGACAAGGATTAGCATAAACATAATATAACCAATATTTTCCTGTTAGTCTCTGTATTGTTACTATTAACAAAATCTTTATCGACACATGCAAGCCCGATTGGCAGTTGTGACTTAAGGCTCAGCACTGCACTAATACATGTGCATACTAGCAGCTGTGACTCTCTGGTTCAGCTTTGCACTGATATACATATATACTATCAGCTGTGCTCAGGATTCAGCTCTTCACCAATAAACACCTATTTATATGATGGTCTATAAGTCATTCGCCATGGTTAGCCGCTGTGACTCTTTGGTTCAGTTCATCGCTAGTGGACACAGATATTAATACCCTATGTATGCGAGGTCTCATTTATCCCAGGATGTCTAAAAAATCTCTCCTAGGCCGAACGATTCCTAGCACCCCAGGAACCGTCGAAAGATCTAATAACCTTGTGCACAAGTTATCAGAGACCAATGCATGATTGCGACATCTATCATATAAACTCTTGATGCGACATTTTATCAATGAGCAAATATCCATCTATACTTTATCTCTTTTAAAATAATAGAGTTATGACTGCCTTCTCTCTTTTATTTATATCAGAGTCGAAGCTCCTACATAACTCAGAGCCAAAGATCCTACATTTTCAGAGCCGAAGCTCATATATTTTATTCCATTACAATATGTACAAGTCCGTTTGTACATGTCTAACATTCAGAATATTTTAAGGGACATACAATCATTCATCTATTTGAAACATGATAACTATTATGTACATATTTAGCATATCATTCTACCTTTGACAGTGTACAATTTTGGAACATGTAAACATTCTCTAACTTTAGCATGAAACATCTTATTTCTTAGCATATATTATCTTTTTTCTTGTTCTTAGCATAGCAACATGTGAATTCTCTTATAATCATACTAATTTGATGTACTAGTAATATCAATAATTAGCATCTTGGTATTACCCAAGCATTCATTCAAAAATAGATTTATATTAGGCATGAAAGAATTAGAAAATGAGTCTTCCTCCACTCATCCAAATTAATCGTCTTTTGTTCCAGAGTCAGCAATCCGATTGATCTGTTCATCTAGTGCCTTCGCGGAGCGGGCACTACATGCTCCCTCTCAATCGACCGTGAACCGTCGAATTAGATCTCCAGATAGTCTCTAATTTATTTCCTCTTTCTCGTTCCTTCTCTTCTCATCTTTTCCTATTTCTTGGTTTTTTCTTTCCTCGGTTCAGCACAAGAATTGGCAATAATGGTGGGCTGATTTAGAAAACTAAATGTGGGCTGGGCTATTAGTTGAGTTAGGTTATTCAATTTGGATTTTGGGTCTATAGTAAGTAATAGGCTTTGTTAAATATAAAATGATAGCCAATATGCTTTGGGCTTCATAAATCAAATTTATTGGTCTTCTAAAGCTGATTATTGAGGTAATAATTAACATACTTTATATATATCATTTGGGTCTTTTTCGTAGCTTCCTTAAAGAAACTTAAGGGAAAATATTGATACATAGGATGGGCTTTTATATGAAAGAGATCCATTAATGGGTTTTCTGGAAGAATGATTTTTCGAAATTTTTAGGAAATTTATGAGGTGAATGAGAACCTAATACCTAAGTCTATATTTCTGAAAAGGTTGGTGTAACTGTAACTTCATCAATTTGGGTCTAAGGTAAGTACTCTACAACTTTGTCTCTTTACATAACACATGTAGTCATGACTCATGTTGTACACGAGATAGACACGATTGAACTTGTCCTTCATGTATTTATTGTTCTGGTTCTGATTCTGGTACTTGGGGAGGAAAATACTAAGTAGGTATGTGACCAATCCCTTTTAGCTAAAATTGTGGATAACTTAATCACACATCGTGCACGTGTGGTTGAACCTTACCTTATTTTATTGTACTTTTCGGTCGGTCACATATCGAAAATGTATTTCAATCACGAATCTTAATTGTTTCTTGTGCATGTTTCATAATTCATGATCTTTTGGTATTTCAGGTCAGTCCATGTTCATTATTACGCGCATTGTATTTTTTCTGCATTATTTTGTATTGATTCATTGTTATACATATACTTTGCTTCCATCCTGATTAGATGGTTGACATTTCAAATGATGACATGGAGACAGCCTTTTGGGTTAGCCGACATTCAAGAGCATTATGGTAGACTTATTTGTTGTAGCATATGTATGGATGTTTATGATTATTTTACCAGATTTATCTCAGGAGGATTGGTATTGTATGATGTATTAAAACCTTACTAGTGGACTATGGTGATTGTGTATGTGCTGGATTTTATTTTATTTCCTGTTTTATTAGTTCTCGTGGTTGAGAAAGATCATTATTTTGAGCTTTTGACGAATAATAAGGTTTAGAACAACTGACTACCGTCGATACTGTGATGTTTGGACGCACGCACAACTCGTGTACGAACATCAGGATACGTATCGTGATACCAACTTTTAGAAAATGGCTCCTCTAAAACCCTTTGTAGGAGCTCCTAGCTAAAAATCCTCTTCACCCCCTTTTTTACTGGTTCTATTTTGTAATCGTTACTAGAATGATTATGGAGATAATGGTTTACCATTTCCATTATGTAATTCTCACCATAATGAACCCTAAAGATAAGGATGCCACAGACAGGGCTTGTGGACTCTTGAGGATTCGACCATGGCTTTTACAAGGCTCATTTCTCAAAATCTTAACCACTTAAGCTATATATATATAATATTATATATATATATATATATATATATATATATTATATAAATTCTAGAGGATTCGACCATGGCTTTTACAAGGCTTATTTCTCAAAATCTCAACCATTTAAGCTATATATATATATAATTTTTTTAAGCTATATATATATATATATATATATATCGAAAAAAAAAATATATATATATATATATATATATATATATATATCGAAACCCTCTAATTTTAATCATATCAAGGCACAAAATGGCGAAGCCTTTACAAGTAAGCTGTAAAGAAAGACAAAAAAAGGACGAGGGAATGTAGCCTCCCGCTCATCGATCAAAGATTCAGCAGATCAAGGACAACCAGAGTTCTTCTTGGCCATGTTTGCAGTGTCTGCTAACTTTGTGAGTCTGTCGAGAAACCTTTCGGATGAGTTGATTGGACAAATATTGGTGGCCCTCGTATCTGAATTTGTTGTGGTTCTTCTAAAGTACCCACGTGATGGTGGCTGCAACGATCTGGTGGCCATGTGAGGCGCTACTCCAAATGGCCAGGTTGAAGCTCCCACCGGCCTGGTCCTGTCTGCAATGGTGGAAGAGAGCGATCCAAACCCTTACAGGCAAGTCTCCAGAGAAAGAATATGGTCAACCATTTTAGACTGTCTCTCCGTGCAACAATGACACACAGATGCTAAACAGAAACCGATGGTGCTGAGAGCGTCGTCAGTAGGGAGCTTCTTACGAAACTCTCTCCACATCAGAAAGGACCATTTTTTAGGAATACAAGACTGCCAGAAAGAACCAATGATAGGGGAAGGAGCCCTAATGTCGCGAACTACACTTCTGGCCGATGCTACCGAGAAGGATCTGTTGGCCGAAATAGACCAATGCAGAGCATCAGGTTCCGTTCTGAAGCTTTGAGCAGCGTAGCTGCGGCCTCTCGTCCCAATATATTCTCAAACCCTTTTCCAGTTCCAGTCGCCCGAAGGATCCCACATATCGCTAATCGTACTGTAGGGAGGGGCGACCGGGGACTGGGGAAGGAGATTATCCCCGGACCAACGTTCAAAGAATATAGATGATTCGCCAGACCCTAGCTGAAGACGGATCAGAGGCTCAGAGAGGCGCCGACCATGAAGGATGCGATGTCATGAGACGGATGGATGAATGTGCTTGAAATATCTGGCCTTCATGAACCATATCTAGATATTTTGACTCACTCGAAGCTTCTACCACAACTTCATCGAGCAAGCATCAACAACATACGACAGCCTGCAAAATCCAAGACCTCCCTCATCGGTGGGTTTGGCCATAGTATCCCAACTAGCCCAATGGAGCTTGTCATTTCCATCATAGTGACCCCAGAGGATGTTGGCAAAGAGGTTTTCGATGGTAGTGAGCACCTTCTAGGGTGGAGCAAGCGGCTAAGGTAAATGGGGATGGAGGGGAGGACATGTTGAATCAGAATTATCTTTCCGCCAGGGGATAGTGTTGCGTTGTGCCACCCCTCAAGTTTGTTTCTAATTTTGCACACCAGCCCTTCGAAGATGCCCGTATTTGTTCTGTCGTAGCCAACGACCACCCTAAGTAGTAGAAAGGTGGGTACGCAATAGAGAAGGAAGTAATGTTGGTAAGAATGGTGGATTGGTCTCTGTTGGTGTTATGGTGGACATAGATAAAACTCTTGCTGGATTGATGCGCCGACTAGAGCAATTGGCGTATCTCTGCAGCGTGTTGTGAACCACTTCCACAGACCTGATGTCGTCAGAGGAGAATATAAGGATGTCGTCAGCATATGCCACGTGGGTAAAGATCGGGCAGTCGCTAGTGGTGTGAAAGTGCTAGAAGTCCACGGAGCTTACCATTTTGTTCAGAGCTTCTGCGGCCATAATAAAGATAATGGAAGATAAAGGGTCTCTTTGTCTGATATCGTAACTAGATTTGAAGAAACCATCGGCTAAGCCGTTAATAACCGTAGAGAACCACAAATTACTGATCGATCTCCACACGATGTTGATCCAGGTTTCCGAAAACCTGAATGCCCTGAAAACCCAAATCATGAATTGCTAATCCAGCCTGTCGTACGCCTTCTCCATGTCTAGTTTAATAGCAATATTCCCGCCATAGCTGGTAATTTCATGCATGTGATCATCTCCTGGGCCATCAATATGTTGTCTAAGATATTCCGGCCTTGGACAAATCCACTCTGCTCTTCAAAATAATCTTAGGTAGGATTTTGGACATGTGGTTAGCAATAATCTTGGAGATAATTTTGTTAGTGAAGGTGCACAGGCTTATAGGGCGAAAGTCTTTGAAGGTCTCCGAGTTTTCCTATTTAGGGATAAGGATCAGGTTAGCACAGGAAATCGATCTGGGATACCTGGCTCCTTAGAAAAAGGCGATGACTGCCTCATGGATATCCTCCTTGATGATGTCCCAGCACGATCTGAAGAAAACACCAGTAAAGCCGTCAGGTCCAGGAGCGATGTGTTCTTCTAGAGCCCATACGATATCTTTGACTTCAAGTTCTGAGGGTAAGAGATCCAACTGAATGTTGCCTCTGTCATCAATGAGGCGAGGGATCTCCGCTAGGAATTTCTTGTCCCAGGTAATGACTTCTTTGGTAAACAACTGGGAATAGAAATTAGCAGCAGCCGATTGGATCCCCCGTTGGTCTTTAATAATATGCCCGTTCTTGTCTGCTATCTGGTGGAGGTAGAGTTGTTGACTGCGCCCCTTGACATAGGAGTGGAAGTAGCTGGTGTTTTTGTCTCTCTCACTGTCCCAGGTTAGTCTAGCTTTCTGTTTCCAGAATTCTGTCTCAACTTTCAGTTAGAATTTCAGCAGAGCTCTGGTAAGGTTCAAAGAGGCACGGGCAGCGGAAGATCTGTCGATGGCGAAGAGAGCTTTCGCGTGGGTAATGTCATCTTCAGCCATACGGACAACCTGAAAGATGTCCCCAAAAGCTTCCTTAATCCAAACAGAGAGGGCTTTCCTAGTCGGTTTGAGTTTGTTTGCGACATGGACAAAGGGGTCAATGGTGTCAACACCGCTCCAAGCGGTAGCAACGATGTTCCAAAACTGGGGTGGTGGCTCCAAAGGTCGAGAAAGCAGAAGCTTTTCTTGATCTGGTTTGATTTGCTTCTAATTTCAATAAGGAGGGGGAAATGATCTGACTCGATCGCATTCAGGTGTGAGAGAGGGGAGATGATCTCCAGATCCGACCACTTCGAGTTGATGAGGGCATGGTCAAGGCAAGAGTATTATCGACGATCACCTTTTTTTTGTTGTACCAGGTGAAGGTTCTACCATTAAACTGATCGGAAGATAGGTGAGAGATAAATATAAAGCTGGGAAGTCGTAATGGCCAACGGAGAAGGGGGTCGACCGTCTGATTTCTTCTTTCTGCAAGTAACAGCATTGAAGTCGCCAACACACATCCAGAAAAGATGGTTGTGGTTAAGATGGGTATCCGTCAGGTCTTTCCACAGTTGTCTGTGTTTAGGGATTCGTAGCTGCCATGAACGGTAGACAAGAGGGAGCAGAATGGAGCATGGAATGTTCCACCCAACACGAGAGGGCCTGTCTCGAGTCATGGATGATGCCGAACTTCACATCGCCCACGAACAGGATCCAAATATCATGACAGTCGACGATAGAAGAGGAGCCTAACTGCTACTGGATGGACCTGAGTTTGTTTGGGGGAATTTTAGGTTCAATAATCACTAAGATGTCGATTCTGTGAATTTTCTTAAGACTATTTAATCTTCTCAAGGTGGATTTATTGGCACGGCCCCTAACATTCCAAGAAAGGATGTTAAGCATTGGGGTTGCTGCTGGGGGGGTTGTTAAGTTTTGCTGCCGGTCTAGTGATGATGGTCGATAACTCTTTAATTCTTTTCTTGTTAGATTTTTTGATGGTGGCTACAGCCTTCACGATGATCAAGCTTTGGATGTCCTTGCCCTTGCTCACTGATTTCTTTATCGGGTACATGTAAACCTCTTCCTCTATATTTGCTAGTGCTCTAAAAAAGTTGTTCTTACTGGTGAAACCAGCGTCATTGGCCTGTAGCATTCTTCTTACAAGACCTTGATCTAAGTTGGCCAAAGTTTCTGTCGGTATGCCTGCCTCGCCGAGGAAAGGACGTACCGGTTCTATATTTTTGGAAAACTCTGATGTCTGAGCTAGGCTAGTCCTTGTGTGCGAAGGACCCTCATCCTCCAAGTTAGCCTCCTCAACCACATTGTAGCAGCTAGTGTCCTCAGTGGCCGCTATCGGGTCTGGGATTCCAAGGGAGCCATTAGGGCAGTCAGTCTCCAGAGATACTTTTGGAATTTTAGTAGCCAGGGTGTCGAATTTTTTGGAAAGGCTGAGGACAGGGTCTTTGAATGGCACGATGCTCTATTCTAAGGGGCAAGATTCTGGGAGTTGGATTTTCCCTCACTGACGTCGAATCTTGTGTGGGAATTAAGAAAGGAAGGATAGGGGATTGATTGCTTGTCCTGATCGTTTGGTGCGGATCAGCCTTACGTGTCGATTTCTTCTTCAGCTCTGGGTGGGCACGGAAGCAGTTTCAATAAGGTGAGCTCTCATATGACAATGGGCACAGAATATGATATTGTTGTCATATAGGATTCGTTGGGTGTGTGTCTTGTTGCCGAGAGCTATTTGGATGTGATTAAGGAGGTCTTACTCAAGTCGAGCTCTATACAAATTTTAGCATAATTAGTTTTGGAGTGGTTACGAGTTTCTTCTACCAATGCCACAAACATGCCAAAGGAGTTGGCAATACGCTTCAGCGCTGCAGGGACGAAGCAAATAAGAGGTAGGTATGGGAGGGTAACCCACGTCGATATGACAGCAGAGTCAATGCTGGTTTGAAGTCTGCAGACCATCTAACAATTTTTATAGGATGGTTATCTATCCGGTCGAATCCTCCAGACCAGACATTCGTATGATCAGTTTCAGAGGATAAATATAAGAGGATGTATTTCGTATCCAGTAGGGCCATCTGGTATGTCATATGAGGCTTCAACTGCCTATTGTCTCCTGAACTCGAAGTAGCTTTGGGCAACCTGTGGAGAATTTGAGGACGAAGGGGAATGGGAATGTTGTCGATAATGAAAAAAGTTCTGAGTTAGAGAACAACACGGTGATGAGCTGGAAGCCAGTCGGGGAGGGGGTCGAGCTCCTTTAACTCGACATCGATTAGTATCGGCAGACGGGGAGCTGTCCTGTTTGGGCGTAATTTATCTGCAAAAGAAACTGCATGGGGGGATGGAATATGGGTAGCGCCTCACAGGAAGACAGGGGTGGACACCAGGGGCGACATCGTCGAACAAAAGAGGGAAGTGATCCACCACGGAAGGGACCGCTAGGGGTTCGGAGGGCTACCTCCGAGACGCGTTGGGCAGCAGCTCGCTAGAGGGAGCAGGAGCAAAGGGACGGGGAGGAGGAGGCCCCGAGGAAGGAAGAGGGAAAGGCACCTCAGGTGGCATGGCCAACGACCCGAGGGAAGGCTGGCCAACGGAGGCGAGGCCAGGAATGGCGTACGGTAGCACGAGAAAGGTGGGGACCGAGGTACGAGGACGCACAAGAGAAGGAGTTGGGGTACGCGTGGAGGGAGACCGCATAGCGAGAGGAGGCACACCTGTGGGGACTGGCACGGAGAAGAGAGGAACATCCCATGCAAGTTAGCAGGGGACCGAGGTACGCGAGGGCGCGCTAGGGGGGAGCTGGGGTACGTGTGGCGGAAGGTCGTACAGCTAGAGGAGGCACACCTGAGGGGACAGGCACGGTGGGGAAAAAAGGCATCCCGTGCAAGGGAGGAGGGGCGAAAATGGGGCGAGGGAGGGGGTGGTGGGGCAAAGAAGCCTGTGCCACCTACAGGACTGCATGAAGTGCAAACTTCGGTGCCACCTGTTAGGGTTATATACTAAAAGCATCACTTTTGTAGTAACCTTATTTCCTTAAATTTTGAATGAGAATCATATGGGCAAATGTTTGCATATTGTATTTGTTGCAAGTGTTAATGAAAATGTCTGATATTCTATATTGTAGATAATATGGTGTGGGGTCGCACAGAAGATCATATTATCAGTTCCCTATGGAGTATATAAATAGTTCACAACCTAGATGGACTTGGACAATCTATTGGAAAGGTTGTAGTGTAATCTAGTATTAGTCTATCTTGATTATAGGTTTACACTAGTACACTTTGTGTGTATTGAACAGGACCACTTGAGGTTGTTTTCTTGTACTGACTACATAAGAGAACAAACACCTCCGTTATTATGGATGCTTGTGCTCTTAATCCGGATATAATACGGATATGTATATGCAGTGTGCATTACTTTGACTCATAAAAGAGTGAGATTCATTATGGATCAACAACCTCTATGAATTGGATAATAACATTGTATGTATGATGGGCTTTTGATTATAAATGGAATCCATGTCCCGATACATCGGGTTGATGATGTCCCCTTAAGGAGCTCATAAGGATTGTCATGTAAACCCTGCAGGTGAATTATATCCGACATGATAAATAAAGTTGAGCGGTACTACTTAAGGATAAAGATGTCGAATCAATATAGTTGTCAGTAACTTAATTTGATCGACGGACATACGATATCTTAACATGGGGAGCCAAACAAGCATATAATAAAAGGAGCCTACAAACATAATTTGGGATTAGGGAGGTAGTGTAACAATAGCTCATTAGTGGACCGAGCTATTGTTAATGGGCCTGGATTGTGTGTTCGGGCTGAACACGGGATATCCAGATCCGTTAGGAGGCCTAATCCTAATTTCTCCTCATGGTCCCTGCCGTAGCCTATATATATCCTCTATTCTCTGGCCGCCAGATCACTGATCAGAAATCTGAAACTTTCTCTAAATTCGTGATTCACGTAAGGAAAGAAAGAAGGGCTGCCAAGGAGAAGAAAAGGTTGGGAGATCGTCGCCCACACGACGTCCAACTCGAGGAAAGAATACGTGCAGAAGATCTTAGGGTCGTTCACTCGAGATTGCCAAATTACTTGTCTCCTTTCTGCCGCAGGTATAATTCGTGAACCCTAGTTTTCGCCAATGAAGGGTTAGAACACGTATTAGATCTGTTTAACTTTCTATCGATCAATACCACACCAAAGGAAGGGTCCTGGGAATCCCCAGTTCCATCACCACCAAGCAAGAGGAAATTCAAATTCGAAAGTTTAAGCAGGGAGGAGCGGGATCGCCCCTTGAAGGAAGGAGGTGGCGAGCACAGAGGGAGGCCAAGACGGCCGAGGGCCGCTGTGCCGGTTGGAGAAGCAGCGGATAGCCACGCAAGGCTAGCCAACGACGGAAAAGGGGGCCGACGGAGCCAACAGGTCGTCGGCTGCCATGGCCCCACGGTCGACCCATATGAGAGCTGCCGAAAGCCAGGGCACAGCCGAATAGCGTCCCGAAACCCGAGAGCAGCGGAGGGGAGCACCCCTCGAGGAGTGGCCGGCGACGCAAGGGAGGGCGGCCATCGAAACCTGGAGCTAGACGGAGGAAGAGGGAGACGGAAGGAAGGAGCAAGAGGAAGACGGGGGAAGGTGGAGGAGGGGAAGGGGAGGTCGCGTCTGGAGCAGAGACGACGCCCCCCACCCCCTCCACGCGACGGGAAGCCGGCATGGCCGAGGGTCTGAAGTACGGAGGGAAGACCAAAGGAAGGGGAGATCGCTCCACACAGCAGAAAGAAGCGATATCTTCTGCCATATTGCTTAAGCTATATATTATATTTTTTTTAAAACCAGACCCCATTTTATTCATTCATAATAAAAAAAACGTACATAATACAAGATTTAAAGTTCTGGAAACTCCACATGCGAGCATCTATTTGTAGCCTTCTTAATTTGTCTTTTAACTTCTGCAATCAACTGATCCGACGAGTAGCAGTAGGATTCATACCTCCATTTGTTGCAGTTTTTCCATAAAACCCAACATATAACACCAACGATTAACTGCTTCACGTGTTTCTGCCTTCTTCTCCACCATGTTTGAAGCCTGTGTAGCACATCCAATGTTAACCCGAACTCCAAGTTTAGTTTGAAAGTAAAGCCACACATCCATAGCTAGGTTCCCAGAGCTGAAAACATGCTGGATAGATTCCGATTGACGCTCAACACAGCAATGACAATGAAGCTAACGAGATCCCAACTTTGAAACATTGTCATCAGTGGGAAGCTTGTTGAAAATAAGTCTCCAGAGAAGAATAGACCACTTGGTCGGCATGCATTTGTTCTAAGCATTGGTAAGGAAAACTTGTTGAGGAAACTGAGCCCTAATAAGACTCCAGGCCGATGCAATAGAAAAGTTACCTGTAGGATATTGCTTAAGCTATATATATATAGTATATATATATTTGAAGAAGGTAATTTTTTGATAATAATTCAAATATGCAGCATACTTAGATATGCCCAGTTATAAGTATTTGTACATCATGCTCAATATTATGCAAGATACCTATCTCAAGTGTATATAGTCTCTCGAAGATTCGTTTGTTACGTTCTCTCCAGACGTGCTAAACGACGGCCACCATTCAGATTCGTGCATCAGAAAACAAGCTACGCCACTTTCTTCTGGAGTCACTTAGCTTCTCTATTATGCACTATAACTCCGGTCGATCACCTGGTTGCAGTTGAAGTTTACAACATTTCTCTTGCCAAATTCTACAATTAGTGAACAGTTGAGGAATATGTGGTTGATGCTCTCTGCATAATTCGTACATAACACACATCTTTGGTCATTCACTTGTATACCAAAATACGTCAGTCTATCCTTAGTAAGGAGTCTATCCATCATCAGTTTGTACATGCATAATTGAAACTTGCGAGCTGCCCTTTTATCAAGATAAACTCGTACCATGCCAATTTCGGATATTAGTTGTCATACTCTCGTATGCTAGCTTGTGCTCAAACCCACCTACCTTAGCTCCTTCCACCTTCATTCGTCCGCTTAAATATTTTGATCTACCTGAACGCGAGTAATAGTTGCTCCCAATTGTAGAGTACCTTCATATTTCTCTGGTCTTCACGAGCCTGCTTCCAGAATGATGGTAACCTGTTCCTGTCTCCTCGGTCGGATCGTTATATCTTTCCGTCTGATCTCAACCAAGCTGCAGGTCATTATCCATGGGTCGAACTAGAGACTGGTGGATGCCCCATCCTTCATTATTTTCTCTATCCAATTTCGGACATACCCTCGATACTTAGGCAAAGTTTTAAAGGTCACCGAGGAGTTATTGTTGCTCGAACATGCCAGAAGTTGTCATCCTTTACATATTTTACCTCCATCTATTTAGCCCATAAGGAATCACCAGATATGAACTTCCAAACAAGCTTTATAGCAGCAACATCCTGAAGTTTATTCAAGAGGCATAATCTCGCTTCTCCTTCATCTCGAGGATGACAAAGATGAGCCCAACTATCGAGTGCAATCCTCTTTGCCAAATAAAATCTGCACAAATTTTTTTATCTTCGTAATGGTTGCTTGCGGGAGCATGGTCGATTGGAGACAAAAGAAGACAACCGTATTAATAACCGATCTAATAAGCTCAATTCGATCGCCGAAAGATAATCCTTGTACATGCCAGCCTTCTGTACGTCTTTGGGCATACTCCACTATGCTTTTGCATTCAATGTTACCAACAAAGTTAATCGATAACAGGATACCCAGATATTTCACGGGAAGCTCCCCCCACTCTACTCAATAATTTGTGCACGACTCTCTTTATTCAGGCAATGTCGGTTAAAGTAGATTTTGCTTTTGTCATAATTAGTTATAACCATGTATGTAATTCGAATACCGTCAAGATGGATACTGTAGAAGAATAGAATTTCAGGTGCATTTAAGGCCAGAAATCTTATGCACCCTTAATTTGACATGCGTCGAGGAACTCAACAGAACACTTGGCATAGCAGAAAACAGCAAAAAGACATAAAAATTGGGCTTTTATTCTATATAAAAGTCTATTACATGTCTAAAACTCTTTTACAAAGGAGAATTCTTTTACAAAGAGAAAGAAATCCTAAAAGCTACAGCCAGGCGCATCTCTTCAACAAACAACCAAGCGCATCACTCAAGTGCTACAGCCAGGCGCATCATTCCAGCATCTCAGCGTAGGCGCATTCCCGTGCATAGTCAGAGCGAATCACTACCTTGTCAGCGTGCAGGCACTCTAGCAGGAGGAGTGGCTCTTCTAGCCTAACAAAATTGGGCATGACAGCTCCGATCTGTGGCTCTTCCAGCATAACAAAATCGGGGCACGACCGCCCCGATCTTTGGATGCAACAGGCACTTCAGCCAGTGTCGGGACACAATGATCCCGATATTTGTATGCAACAGCCACTTTTACAGGCGTGTACGAAAACAAGGCCGATGGTGAATAAACCGACTCGGCACATCTTCGTATTTGGAAGGAGTTTATCGTCAAAGCTTCTGCGAACGAGGATATCAACAACTTGTCGAAGAAGGGGACCAATCGAGTTCGTCTCCATGAGAGAAGGCCAAGTGCCTCACAAAGTTATTTATAGGTCGAGGCAACCCTCGCCCATGTGCCAAGTGGCAGTCTCTTCATATTCTATGCAATGAATTTGCATTAATGACGATGAATCTGCCTCTTCGTATTTAGCCAAGTCAAAATAGCCATTAACGCCTCGAAGACAGACCAATGAGGCTGCACCTTTTAGCAGATGTGCCGTCAGCACCATGCATTGTACCGATGGGATATTGACCCATGCGCCTAGTGGGGCACAAATTGATGTGCCCACTTCAACTCCTCACCCATCAAACATTAAATGCTATATGACGGAGTTGGCAGCATGTTCCCCAAACTGAATGCTTGGCATCTTTTTGTAGAAAATGAAGAGCCGCAGACGACAGCATCATCGTTACTTACTTTTGTCGGATACAACTGTCCTTGCCACGTAGCTGGCCGATCGTTCGTATGCGCCTCTACAACCATGCGCCTAGAAGTCTGCATGTCACAAAAGCTATGTGCTCTGACTTACTCCTGATTCCAAATGACAGAAGCCAAGTCTTTGCATGCGCCTTTACAACCATGCACTCGAAGCTCTATATGCACCTCAGAAGCCATGTGCCCAGACTTGTCTGTAACCTATAAAAGTCATAGACCAAGTCGCCCCATGCGCCAGATCCTTGACGCATCCTAACATATCACCCTCCACCAAATCCAGATCTTTGAGCCGTGAACACATGCCACGTGTCATTTGACTCGGTTCTGCCTACAAATAGGTGCTAACCACCCAAGATCTCAGCAACGGTCGAATCTGTAACGCCCCAGTCCCAAAATACTTAGGACCAAGTACGTAGACATGCCAGCTACATACATACGAAGCATACTCCAATATACGAAAACCTTGTATGTACACATAAGCTGTGAAATGTAGAAAGCCATGAAACTAATCTCATCCATAAACCAATATATCATAAAATCAACTTATAAATGTCATTTGTACAAAACGTTGGGCGGAGACAAATCCACTACCAACAAAAAGAGAAATACATAGCAAAGATGGAAGAGTCGAGCGAAGCAAAGACGACCCGAAAGCTAGCATCGCGAAGGTAGATTATAAACTATGTCCTTGGCTAGAGCACCTACAAAAATTATAAACATACTGAAGAAATCACCAGGTCCTCAGAGGGACATAACAAGATACAGGAAGAACATGCTAATATGAACTGTCAAAATAATAAAATAATATACAAAAGACTAACCTAGACACAAATATGCAAAGGGGATTCTAACCGTCTAATGTGCAATTTAGAGGACAACTTTATTGTGCATGGGTGGGATTTAGGCTATAAGTACGTAACTAGCATCCAGTCATATGTATCCGGCGTAACGTCCAAAACGTCAGAGGGTATCTACAAATATATCACGTCATAGTTCCTTTCGAAAACTATGGTTTACCTGTTTGGCTTCCCATACGCACTAGTGACTGTCCTCCCTCCAATATTTTCCACACTGACCAAGTCATGTCCAGGACCCGTCCAGTTTTGTAACTGCTCAAGTCTGTATACCTTAATCTTAGCAGTTACAATCTATCCATCACACGACTATAGAGATGCCAGTCAATATGCAAGTCGTGCCCCTAGCAACATGTCTCAAACCATTTAGTGTGAGTGTCATGGCCAAAGAGATATAAAATATCCTACAACAAGAAGGTAGTCCACAAAAATTAAGTCAACATGCATAAAATAAAGTAAAACAATAAAAAACGACTAATAGAGTCACTTGCACCCAAATAAGGCTTGGACGCGAAGTCTATAACAATTAAAAAATAACAAATATGAAACAAATGAAATAAATACTGAAAATAATAATATGACAGTTAATTAGCAAGGTATACTTGCCTGTTGTGACGCCTGGTGAGCTGCCTGGTGTGGTACAATAAAGGTGGCAAAAGATCGACTTCGGTGTTACAACTACGCAAAGGGACCTCCGATGGTGGCACGGACTGGTCCATCGGGTCCAGAATGGTTAAATTAGTTATGAACGACATAAAGAAGTTCTAGATTCGGAAGATAGTAGGAATATGATGGTTAAGAATCGGTAATAATTGAGTTGGTGAAAATAATACATATATTATTTTAAAATATATTTATAATACCATACTGAGAGGAATTTATATAATAACAAATTTGAAAATTACATTTTATTAGTCCAAAATATTTTTAGGCTTAAAACTTACATTTTGATTAAGAACTATATAGTAATATATTTAAGGCCAAATTATGTTTTGAAAGAAAAATAGCTAGAATACTTTAGTAAAATCGTATTTGAAATAATGCAAGAATCAATTTTAGAAATATAAAAATATTAGAAATATTAGTAAAACAATGGATATAACCATAATAGTAAAAAAAATAAAAATTTGTATTGGTAAACCACTATATTACTCAAAATATTAATAATTAATTTTGGTGAAAGCTAAATTAACAGCGGTATTCATATATACATCAAATCAGTAAACTTAATTTAGTAATGATAGTGATTTGTAATAATAATAATAATCATAATCATAATAATAATCATAATCATAATCATAATCATAATCATAATCATAAAAATCATAATCATAATCATATAATAAAAATAAAATAAAAATAAAAATAAAAATAAAAATAATGTATATACACCATGATAAAGTAATGATAACAAACAAAAATAAAAATAAAAAATACAAACCCGAACAGAACTTAGTTCTGTTTTCTCTATCCCTATTCTTGTTTTTATTAAAGGGATGGGGAAAAGAAAAACAAAACCAAAGATTTAATTACAAAAAGAAAAAGCAATAGAGGGAATGAGGAAGAGAGGCGAGGAAGAGGAGGAGGTCGGATGGAAAGAGGGAGTCGGGCTCGAGAGGGAAGAGGGGAGCTGGGGAGCACCCGTGGAGCGGCACGGTGGCTGTGCTGAGTGCGACGGAGGTCGGCTTGAGTCGAAGCAGATTCTGGCACAGGCAGTGCCGCCGAGAAGAGGTGACGACTCCGGGAGCATACAGTGGTAGGGAGGGCGAC
Organism: Iris pallida; assembly: GCA_029216955.1. Classification (NCBI taxonomy): domain Eukaryota; kingdom Viridiplantae; phylum Streptophyta; class Magnoliopsida; order Asparagales; family Iridaceae; genus Iris; species Iris pallida. The sequence continues at coordinate 16,036,063 of JANAVB010018599.1, forward strand.
GTCGTACGGTGTTCGGATCCTCGGCAATGGCGATGCGACGGGGATGAAGAGGTGGCCGACGGAGGTGAGTTTGGCACGGTGGAGACCGAAGAGTCCGAGGAGGGGGATGAGCGTGAAGGTAAGGGGGCTCGGTCACAGCGGAGAGGCTGGAGGTCAGGTTAGGATTTTCTTTTTATTTTTGGAGTTTTTTGGTTACTTCCTGTGTCGTGATGGTTTTGGTGTCGGGCGATTTGGAGGAGACGGCGACGGTGATGACCGGTTGGCGATGGTGGTGGTGGTTTGGATGTGCTGTAGTGGTGGCGGGTGGCTTTAGTGGTGGCGGATGGTCGTGGTTCGGGTGGTGGTGGTAGGCTATGGCGATGGCGGTCAGTGATGGCAGGAGGTAGGCGTGGGAGTTGGATTTGGCCGGAGATGGCGCTGGTCGTTGTCAGCCGCGATGCTGGCAGGAGTATGGGTGGTCTGGAGTCGTGGGTCAAGGGGTGGTGCTGGTCGTGGAGGCGTGGTGGACTGGGACTGCGCTCGGGGTGGGCGGAGGGATTGACCAGGAGGTGTTGGTGGTGGAGAGACTGGGTCGGGGAAGACGTTTCCCGCCGAGGTGACGGCGGACAGGATTTAGAGTATGGTTAGGGGTAAAATTTTGATGGTGTCGGAGGTGTGTCCGACACGAGAAAAATGTATATGTAAAAGATTAGAATAAGAATATGGACGGGAGGGGATATGGACACGAAGCACACACGCGGGTGGAGGAATTTGTGGAGAATAATTATGGATGAAAAGCTTATAGAGGCTCCCCTATATATAGGGCGTGGATCTCCTAGTTTGATAAGATGTAGAAAAATGATAAATCCCCATTAGATAGATCACTAATTTATTTAAATCACTCAACCAAATCAAATCCAAATCTTCTTCAAATTTAAATCCAAGTAAGTTTAAATCCAACTTAAATATTGATAAGTCTTCATCTAATATGTATTTAGATAATTCTTTTCTATAGTTTAAAATTATTAAAAAATAAAATCACATGTCAAATCTAAATTTAAATTGCCATAACGATTTAAACATAAAATCTACAAATTTTAAAATATCGTTAAATAATAATAATAATAATAATAATTAATTTCAAAAATGTAATAAATATTTGACTATTTGAAATACCTTTTTAATAACTTAAAATAATTACTAAAATAAATTCAAAAATTCAAAATATACATCAATTGAATTTCATGTACTCGCATGCAATTTATATTTTGCATAAAACATATTTTCCTAGTATAGTACATAAAAAGAGAAAATATTATTTCTTAAATCATTACCTATACTTGTATAAATAAAAGCATTTTTTAGTAATGAAAATAAATCATTTGACTAAATTTTTGAGGAAAAATATTTATATAAAAATTATTTACTCTTTATGTATTTCAAAAACAAAACTATTTACTATATTTACGAAACCTAAAGTAAACCCTTTATGTAAAAAAATAAATAAATAAATATCACGTATGTACGTACTCGCACTTGTCGTATAAATATCCACACAAAACAAATAAAAAATATGTAGTAAAATTTTAGGAAGTTTACATCCTACCAAACTTACAAGAATTCGTCCTCGAAATTGAGAATAAGTAGGGGTTGAGAAGGTACCAGGTATATCGATATGGAACACGATAAAATCATTAGGCGAGGCAAAGAGACGGCGTTTAACAAAACATGTATTTAGAGAGACAAAAATAAATTATGGATATGGAATCGAACGAAGGTCGCTAGTTTAAGGCATTAAAATCATGATAACACGAATTAGAGAATAGTAAGGAATCAAAAGAATAATTTAGGGCTTAGGAGATATGGGTCATAAGGAGGAAACGGTATACTAGTCATCTAGGTTGAGAGCACAAATAAAAGGATGATTGGAATCATCCAAGTGATTAGGAGGTCACGATGACAGGTTTAGGTCGAGGAAAGGACGAGTCTTTTAAGACGAAGATAAAGTCACATTGAGTGGTAATGGGCATAAGTGATAGGACAGCTAGAGGGAATTCACGTACAAGCGCCTTCGTCCTTCTAAAATAGGTGAAGGGCGAAAGCAATATAGTGTCCGAAGAAGACAACATTGACTATGATTACGTGGTTCAAAGGCGACTGAATAATTCAAAACAGAATTGCCAAGGCAGTTATGGATGAAACTCTAGAGGCCAAGTTTAACTATGTCTCCATCCACGTAGAACGATATCTAAAAAGCAAACCAAAGTGTACTAGGTTGATCAGACCATCATGTACCGGTTCTGATTAGACAATATGTTAGTGAGAGCGTCCCAATAAAATATGTCATCAACAAGCTCGATAAGAAATGAGCTTGCAAAACTAGGCTATATTAGCATCATTAGTCAAGATGGTAAAAACATAGACATGAGAGATTAAGATTCAAAGAGAGTAGAATTTGTTCAAACTCTTTTAGAATCTTAGTCTTGTTGGTACCTATACAGTCGTCCTATAGTCTCTTTGCCTACGGCTTGGTTGGCTAGATGGGTTAGGGTCCTCTAAATTCTACAGTCTAAGTAAACTTATGGGTCACAAGGACAAAGGGATTGTAAGGTCGTGAGGTATTCTACCCAACTTACAAGAAGTAAACTAATAGTATGATGGGTCAAAGGAACATATCTATCTAGTATGGGTTACCTTCCTAACCAATATCAAGCACAAAGGAAGGATAAGAATTACGATAGAGTGGATCAAGCAAAGATGCAACTCAAAGAGTCAAGCGAGAGTTCGAAAACGAAATTGAGGAAGAGGTTCAAGTATGCGGATGAGATCCTAGACTACTCCTATACGCAGGCTTGCTTGGTACGGTAAAGTAACGAAACAATTTATCTTGACCTGCATGGGCCACCACAAAAATATGTAACACCCCAGTTCCAAAATACTTAGGACCAAGTATGTAGACATGCCAGCTGCATACATACGAAGCATACTCCAATATACAGAAACCTCGTATGTATACATAAGCTGTGAAATATATAAAGCTATGAAACTAATCGCATCCAAAAACCAATATATCCTAAAATCAACTTATAAATGTCATTTGTACAAAACGTTGGACAGAGACAAATCCACTACCAACAAAAAGAAATACATAACAACGATGGAAGAGTCAAGCAAAGCGAAAGACGACCCGAAACTAGCATCGCGAAGGTAGATTGTAAACTATGTCCTTGGCTAGAGTGCCTGCAAAAATCATAAACAAACTTGAGAAATCACCAGGTCCTCAGAGGGACGTAACAAGATACATGAAGAACATGCTAATCTGAACTGTCAAATAATAAAATAATATACAAAAGACTAACCGAGACACAAATATGCAAAGGGATTCTAACCGTCTAATGTGCAATTTAGAGGACAACTTTCATTGCGCATGGGTGGGATTTAGGCTATAAGTACGTAACTGGCATCCGTCATACGTATCCGGCCGTAATGTCCAAAACGTCAGAGGATATCTGCAAATATATCACGACATAGTTCCTTTCAAAAACTATGGTTTACCTGTTTGGCTTCCCATACGCACTAGTGACTGTCCTCTTCCAATATTTTCTATACTGACAAAGTCATGTCCATGACCCGCCCAATTTTGTAACTGCTCGAGTCTCTATACCTTAATCGTAGCAGTTATGATCTATCCGTCACACGACTATAGAGATGGCCAGTTAATATGCAAGTCGTGCCCCTATCAACATGTCTCAAACCATGTTGTATGAATGTCATGGCCAAAGGAGATATAAGAATATCCCACAACAAGAAGGTAGTCCACTAAAGCTAAGTCAACATGCATAAAATAAAGTAAAACAATAAAAATGACTAATAGAGTCGCTTGCACCCAAGCATGGCTTGGACGCGCAGTTTATAACAATTAAAAATAACAAATATGAAACAAATGAAATAAATGCTGAAAATAAATAATATGGCAGTTAATTAGCAAGGTATACTTGCATGTTGTGACGCCTGGTGAGCTGCCTGGTGTGGTACAATAAATGTGGCACAAGATCGACTTCGGTGTTACAACTACGCAAAAGGGCCTCCGATGGTGGTACGGACTGGTCCATCGGGTCCAGAACGGTCAAATTAGTTACGAACAACATAAAAAGTTCTAGATTTGGAAGAGAGTAGGAATATGATGGTCAAGAACGGTAATGATTGAGTTGGTGAAATAATAATATATATTTTAAAATTTATTTATAATACCATATTTGAGAGGAAAATATAATAACATATTTAAAAACTATATTTTATTAGTCCAAAATATTTTTAAGCTCAAAACTTACATTTTGATTAAGAACGACATAGTAATATATTTAAGGCCAAATTATGTTTTGAAAGAAAAATAGCTAGAATACTTTAGTAAAATCGTATTTGAAATAATGCAAGAATCAATTTTAGAAATATAAAATATTAGTAAAACAATGGATATAACCATAACAGTAAAAAAATAAAAAAAATTGTATTGGTATACCACTATATTACTCAAAATATTAATAATTAATTTTGTTGAAAGCTAAAATAATCAGTATTCACACATACATTAAATCAGTAAACTTAATTTAGTAATGATAGTGATTAGCAATAATAATAATAATAATAATCATAATCATAATCATTCATTATCATAATCATAATCATAATCATAATCACAATCATAATCATAAAAATCATAATCATAATATAATAAAAATAAAATAATGTATATACACCATGATAAAGTAATGATAACAAAAAATTAAAAATTAAAAAAACCCGAACAGAACTTAGTTTTGTTCTCTCCATCCCTATTCTTGTTTTTATTAGAGGGATGGGGGAAAGAGAAAACAAAACCAAAGACTTAATTACAAGAAAAAAAACAATAGAAGGAACGAGGAAGAGAGACGAGGAAGAGGAGGAGGTCGGATCGGGAAGAGGGAGTCGGGCTCGAGAGGGAAGATGGGAGCTGGGGAGCACCCATGAAGATCGACACAGTGGCTGTACCGAGCATGGCGGAGGTCGGCTTGAGTTGACGCGGCTTCTGGCGCTGGCCGTGCCGTCGAGAAGAAGGTGGCAGCTCCGGAAGCATGCAGCAGTGGGGAGGCGACGTCGTGCAGGGTCCGGATCCCCGATGGCGATGCGACGGGGATGAAGAGGAGGCCGGCGGAGGTGAGTTGGGCACGGTAGAGACCGAGGAGTCCGAGGAGGGGGATGAGCGTGGAGGTAAGGGGGCTCGGTCACAGCGGAGAGGCTGGAGGTCAGGTTAGGATTTTTTGGTATTTTTGAGGTTTTCTAGGTTGCTTCCTTTGTCTTGATGGTTTGGGTGTCGGGCGATTTGGAGGAGACGACGACGGTGATGGCCGGGTGGCAATGGTGGTGGTGGTGGTTTGGGTGTGCTGTGGTAGTGGCGGGTGGTTTTATTGGCGGATGGTCATGGTTCGGGTGGTGTGGTAGGCTATAGTGATGGCGGTCAGTGATGGCAGGAGGTAGGCGTGGGAGTTGGGTTTGGCCGGAGATGGCGCTGGCCATTATCAGCCGCGATGCTAGCAGGAGTATGGGTGGTCTGGAGTCGTGGGTGTGCTGGTCGTGGAGGCGTGGTGGACTGGGACTGCGCTCGGGGTGAGCGGGTGGATCGATCAAGGAGGTGTTGGTGGTGGAGAGGCTGGGTCGGGGAAGACGGTTTCTCGCCGAGGTGACGGCGGACAGGATTTAAAGTAGGGTTAGGGGTAGGAATTTTGATGGTGTCGGGGTGTGTCTGACACGAGGAAAAATGTATATGTAAAAGATGGAATAAGATTATAGACGGAGGGGACATGGACACGATGCACACACGCGGGGTGGAGGAGAATTGTGGAGAATAATTATGGATGAAAAGCTTATGGGGGCTCCCCTATATATAGGGGGTGGATTTTCTAGTTTGATAAGATGTTGGAAAATGATAAATCCCTTTGATAGATCACTAATTTATTTAAATCACTCAACTAAATCAAATCCAAATCTTTTCAAATTTAAATCCAAGTAAGTTTAAATCCAACTTAATATTGATAAGTCTTCATCTAATATGTATTTAGATAATTCTTATCTATAGTTTAAAATTATTTTAAAAAAATAAAATCACTTATCAAATCTAAATCAAATTGCCATAACGATTTAAACATAAAATCTACAAATTTTGAAATATCGTTATAAATAACAATAATAATAATTAATTTCAAAAATATAATAAATATTTGACTATTTGAAATACCTTTTTAATAACTTAAAATAATTAATAAAATAAATTCAAAATTCAAAATATATACATGAATTGAATTTCATGTGCTCGTATGCAATTTATATTTTACATAAAAGATATTTTCCTAGTATAGTACATAAAAAGAGAAAAATTCCATTTCTTAAATCATTAGTTATACTTGTATAAATAAAAGCATTTTTATATTAATGAAAATAAATCATTTGACTAAATTTTTGCGAAAAAATATTTATATACAAATTATTTACTCTTTATGTATTTCAAAAACAAAACTATTTACTATATTTACGAAACCTAAATAAACTCTATGTAAAATAACTAGATAAATAAATATCACATATGTACGTACTCGCACTTGTCGTATAAATATCTGCACAAAACAAATAAAAAATATGTAGTAAAATTTTAGGGGGTTTACAGAATCTTCACAACAGCCACGTGTCAACTCCATCGCAGCCCAACAGTGCAGTTCAAACAAGATTCAGCTTCAACTTAGGGCGCAACGTCTCCATGCGCCCCACAGCATCAGCCACATGGCGTTCCTACGTACAGGTGCATCCTACATATGCGCGCATGAACAGACCATTCTACTGCCCATAAATAGAAGGATCATTCCTTCATCCATATACGGACGGAAGATCTTCATATTTACATACGGAGACAAGAAGAGACACGTAACATCTACTTCTCCTCCAAATGCTCCGGTATCCAGAGTAGCCCAGACCTTTAGAGAATTCAACGGAGTCACACATTACCACTCGCTCCACCGATACAGTCCCCAGATAAAAACAAAAGTGTACTCCTAGACTACGTCTAAGTCCTACACTGTATACTGTTCTGTTTGTAATTAAAATACCAAAGTTTTATTCAAAAAAATCTTATCGTATTTTCGATGGCAAACAAGCTGGCGACTCTGCTGGGAATTCTTTTTCTTCTGACAAAGTTGTGTCACAATCCGACGACATCAAGCCTGGCTCCTCCCACAATCGTGGTACGCCTCAATCACAGGTATATGAGAAGTTTATCTCTGAAGGCAGCACAAGTCCTTCGAAGCGGCTGCCAAAGCCGAAGAAGACTCGCCAAGTCTGGGTATGCAAAGGCGATGCGCCGAGCACCACCGCTGAAGGGGATACACTATCGCAGTCTACCCTTTCTGCTGACATTCACAGCAAGCAAGATGTACCCGCCAGTGCAGTACATCAGCCAGGGAAACGCAGTGTTGACTGCATTCCCCATTGTCCTTCTTTTCAGTCAAAGAAGATGCGCCGACAAAACAAAAGTGCATCCAGATTCCCACGCATGACTCTGACATACAGGAAAGGGGCTCTGTCTTTGACAGATTCACTCATTATCGTGGCAAGGATGAGTTGGATTCTGAGTACTATACACCTTCGCGGGCTGGTATAAAAAAAAATCTAAGACAGCACGGGCCATGCGCCCCAAATGTTACGCCCACAGTGAACCAGAGATGCGCGCTCAAATCATGCACACTGTCGATGGTAACTGT